>JARHVA010001900.1:2645000-2650000 GCA_037957365.1 Torreya grandis | reverse complement strand
GTTGCTCCCTGAAAAGGAAGCAAAATATGTGGTCACCCAGACATTAGCCCCTGAAGCTCAAATCCTTTTTGAATCCATGGGTATGGGTAACTATTTTTTATCTATAAATGAAGTACATGAAACACTTGATAAAATTCTTGAAAGGATCAACTCAAAAATTAGTTCAACTAGAAGAGTAGAAGAACTAGTAGGCTGCAATACAGATGAAGGATCCTCCATCTCTGAGGAAGGAAAGTCTAAAGAAAAATCAGTATCAGATGAGATATGGACTTTGGAATTTGATGGTATCTATTCCTCTACTAGTTTAGGAGCTGGGATTGTGTCGATACCTCCTCAAGGAGATATGTTTCCTTCATCTTACAAACTACAATTGAGCAACACTAACAATATAGCTGAATACAAATCTCTGCTGCTTGGAATGAAGGCTACTCAAGAAAAAGGCATCAAGTTTCTTCATGCCAAAGGAGATGCTAAATTAGTGGTTTGTCATGTAAGAAATATTTACCAAACCATGAATGAAAGATTACGCCACTACCAAAACCTAGTTTGGGACAAAATCAAAAGCTTTGATGCTTTCAACATTTCTACCATACCTAGAGAATCCAATGATAGAGGTGATGCACTTGTTGTTGCAGGAACTCTCTTAGTTCCTCATTCAGATTTCAAAGCAGACATGTATACTATTGAGCTTGTCTATAGACCAAGTGTTTCTGACAATGCTGATTAATGGCAAGTATTCAATGATGACCATCAAATCATTGCCTTTCTGGAATGAAAAGACAGTTTTGAACAACTACATTTTGAAGGCAGTGAACCTCAAAAGTATAAATCAGCATCTGAATCCATTTCAGATATTAATGAAGAATTCTTACAATTGAGAGGAAACAAAATTCCCAAAGGCCTAGTTTCTCTTGAGAATCTGTTTGACAAGCATGATAGATTCATCAAACAACAACAAACAGATTCAACTTTCTCTCAGGGATTCAATCAAGTGAATCTGACCACTTAAGAAAATCCCAAGATGGTTAACATTAGTAAGTGCTGCACCACTGAAGAAAGGTTCAAGTTTACCTCTTTACTCCATCAATACATGGATCTCTTAGCATATTCTTATGAAGACTTGAAGTCTCTCAGACCAGATGAAATTTGCCATGACATTCCTCTCAAGGCTGACTCAATGCCCTACAAGCAAAAATCCAAACAGTACAATCTAAAAATATCAAGTACTATTCTATCTAAGATACAAAAAATGTTAAACACTAGAATCATCTTCCCAATCCATCATTCCACATGGATTGCAAACATAGTGCCTGTAAGGAAGAAGAATGGTGAAATTTGCATTTGTGTAGATTTTAGGAATCTGAATAAAGCATCTTTGAAAGATAATTATCCTTTGCCAATTATGGATCAAGTGCTTCAAACAGTGACAGGTTCAGAGATCTTATCAATGCTAGATGGATTCTCAGGATATAATCAAGTTGAAGTTGGTGAAGCAGATCAACACAAGACTGCATTCACCACACCTTGGGGTACATTTGCATATAGAAGAATGCCTTTTGGCTTGATAAATGCTGGTGATACCTTTTAGAGAGCAATGAATCTGGCTTTCAAAGATGATATTGGTAAATTCATAGTGGTATATCTTGATGACTTGACTATCTTTTCAAAGCATTGATCTGATCATGTACGCCACTTACAACAAGTGCTGGAGCGCTGCCACCAGAATGGTATTTCCTTGAGTCCCAAGAAGTCTATTTTTGGAGTAACATAGGGGAAACTCCTTGGACACATTGTGTCGAAACAAGGCATAAAGATTGACTCAGATAGAGTCAAGTCTATTCAAGATCTTAATTTGCCTACAAGTAATTATGATGTTCATTCTTTTTTTGAAAAAGTGAATTTCTTACAGAGATTCATTCTCAAATTTGCTGAGAAGACTAGACACATTATGAACATGATGAAAGGGAAGACCATCTTTAGCTAAACTAAAGAAGGCAAGTCAGCATTTTAGGATATCAAGACTACCATTGCTCATGCCCCTACCTTGGTTTGTCCAGATTACAACAAATATTTCATCATATACAGCTATGCATTTGAACACACTCTTTCAAAAATTCTTGTTCAACATGACAAGGAAGGTATGGAATCTCCTATCTCTTTCATGAGTTGACCTCTCAAAACCCATGAGATGAAGTATTCAAATGCAGAGAAATATGCTTATTCATTGGTGAAAGCAGTCAAACATTTCTGCTTCTATATTCTGAATTCACACACTACTACCTTAGTTCCTGACACTACAATCAAGTATATATTAACTCAGCAGGAGTTTGGCACAAAAAGAGGTAATTGGATTGCAAAGATCCAAGAGTTTGATTTAGACATCAAGATGACAAAGATGGTCAGAGCTAAAGGCTTATGCTAATTAATTGTTGACAATAAGCCAGAAGACACACAACGTGAAGAAACTGAAGTGGAAGATACTCCAATAGTGCTTTTTATCTCCACTACCAATGAATGGTATTCAAGTATTGCTCATTTCCTTACTTATGGTGAATGTCCTACTCATTTTCCTTGCAAAGAAAGGACTATCAAGTTGAAAGCTACCAATTTTTTCCTTTGGGACAACGGCTTGTACAAGAGAAGCATAGATGGAGTATTCTTTTGTTGTGTAGACAAAGAGCAACAAAGCCAGCTTTTGAAATCTTTCCACAATCTGGCTTGTGGAGGATATTTTTCTACTCCTGTGACTGCTCACAAGATTTTGCAAGCCAAGTATTACTAGCCAAATATTTTCCAAGATGAACATAAGTGGGTTAGGAAATGTGAACTTTGTCAGCAATTTGTTGGAAGACCCAAGTTAGCTGCTATGCCTATCAAGCCATTAAACATAGAAGAAACTTTCCAGTAATGGGGACTTGATTTTATTGGGACTATAAACCCATCTTCAAGTGTTGGACATGATTATGTCCTTACAGCAACTGACTATTTCACCAAGTGGGTAGAAGAAATCTCAACTAAGCATGTTACTTTAGAAGTTGTATGCAACTTCCTCAAAGAGAATATCATTTCCAGGTTTGGAGTTCCAATCAAAATTGTTACTAATAATATATCTTGGTTCACCTCCCAAGAGATTACACAATTTTATTTCTATTATGGAATTATACTCTCTCACTGTTCTGAATATTTTCCACAAGGGAATGGACAAGCTGAATCCAACAATAAGAACTTGGTAACTATCATCAAGAAGCTAGCAGATAAAAATCAAAGAACATGGCATAATGCATTGGTTGATGCTCTATGGGTAGATAAAATCACACCAAAGAGGACAATTTGTATGTCTCCTTTTCAACTTCTTTATGGTATCAATGCTGAAATACCAATCACCTTAGAATTGCCAGCCTTGAAATTGGCAAAGGCAATTGAAGATCAGACATATGAAAGCTCTCTTGATAAAAGAATCATGTGTTTGACTGAGCTGGAGGAACAAAGAACCATGGTGGTGGATAGAATTACTACTCATCAAAGTCTTGTAAATAAACTCTTTGACTAGAAGGCCAAAAATCGTGATTTCTAGATTGGGGATCAAGTCCTGTTGTGGGACAAAAGGAGAGAACCAAAGGGGATGCATGGAAAGTTTGACTCCCTTTGGAGAGGCCCATTTATAATTCATCATCATATTGGTGAAAATATCTTTCTATTGAAATATCAAGATGGCATGCTCTTTTCTCTACCTCACAGTGGACAACATCTGAAACACTTCAACTCTTGAAGTATCAGATCATTGCATCTATATATATGTATATTTGTATAGTTTTTAATGTTATTTTGTTTTGTTTGTTTTCTTTTTTGATGCCTTACATTTATAGGTAGCATGAATCCATAGCCCAGTGGTACACATGAAGACACTGGAGATTCTGGATTCTACTCCCTTTAATTCTTTTTGCAATTGATAGAAGTTCCCCAACTCGAACTAATTGTTGTCCCCCAAAAATATCACTCATTTTTGGGACAACATTTGAACTATTTTAGTCTTATAGACCAAAATTGTCTCTTCCCTTTTCAAAATTTGTCCTAAGCATTCAAATTCCTCATTTTTCAATCTTTTCAAAATTTAGAGACTCTGCAGGCTTAAATCTATGGACTCTGCAAGCTTAAATCTATGGACTCTGCAGGCTTGAATCTATGGACTCATCAGGAAGAAGAATCTACAGACTCTATAGGCCAAGTTCAACGGGCTTCATAGGTTGAATCTATGGACTCTTTCAAGGTTAGAGAAAACTACAGATTTGGTTTCTACAGACACTGTAGGCAAGTTCATTTCTACATGGTCAAAGACTTCTGTAGGTGGGTTCAACCAAAAGAATCAGTTTCTAACACTTGGTCATTTTTGAGATTGGTTCAGTGCCTTGGTTTAATAAAAAATCTCCATCGACAAGCATCTAAGCAAAGAAGGCTTGAACCATTAAACCATTGAACCACTTTGGTTCAAAGGTTCAACGAGTTCAAAATTTGAAAGGTTCAACGGTGGGTTAAATCAAAGGAATGGTTCAATGGCTTGGTTCAACCAAGCAGTTCAATGCTTTGTTTCACTCGAGTGGTTCATCTGCTTTGTTTCAACATTTTGGTTCATCCTTGTGTTTAATCAAATGGTTCGTCAGTCAGTTCAAGGCTTCATTTGAACCATTGAACTAAAGCTTGGTTCAACGGTTAGTTCAATGTCTTTTGGTTCATCCCCTCAGTTCATTGCTTTTATTCATTCAAATGGTTCATCGGCTTGAACCATTTTGGTTCCAAGCTTGGTTCATCGGCTTGGTTCAAAATTTGGTTCAATCAAATGGTTTAACGACTTGGTTCAACCAAGCGGTTCACTCAGACGGTTCAAAGGAGCGATTCAATGTAAAAGTTCAAAGAGCCTCCCGAAGGACAAGTGCCCTTGCGGAGGGCACTTGGTTGAAGAAAAACACCCTTTAGAAGGGTCATTTTCAAAGAAGGCTCCAAAG
>JARHVA010001900.1:2620000-2640000 GCA_037957365.1 Torreya grandis | reverse complement strand
ATGACACATGATGAGTTTTGAATGGGGCATATGTATACACATAATATATTAAAAATTTTATCTATTACTAACACATTGTATCTTATACAAACCCATTGAGTCTCAATCTCTCTAAGTGCATGCCTTAAGGGGTATACAAGGAAAGGGGTGGGTAGACCATTGGTGCTTCATAGGATTATTGTCCCTTTTTCCACTTATTATCTACACACTTCTCTCCTGAAACCATTATCCCTAATCTTTTTCTTCTCTATTGTACCCTTTCTAGTCACTTTCTACATTTTATCCTCCTATTCCTCACCTTCATCCCTTTTTTTAGTCATTTGTACTAGGTTGATTAGGTTGACCCTGTTTAATTTTAGGTTATTTTCACTTAGGAATTAGTTTTGCCTTTGTCTAACCTAGTGAATAATTGTCCAAAATTATGATAGGTTGACTGGGTTGACCCTATCAGTTGGGATTTTTGAAAGGGTTTAGGGTCAAATCTGCCTATATATACAAGTTAATTTCCATCATTTATAATGAGAAGAAGAAGTAAGAGAAAAAAAACATCTACTTATTGACCATTATAACTAAGAATCAAAGATTAGGGTTCCATAATTTCTTGGAAATACAGATCTTGTCTTGTGGAGAAGTATTTTGGATGCATTTATAAGTTATGTATACTATAGATGATTTGTCTTTGCCATCCTTACATACCACAAGAAACTCTTGCAAATCACCTTGTCCAAGGGAGAGATTGAAGTTTGGTGGTTTCATCTTCAAAGGTAAGTATTCTTAGCTTTGTTTCTCCTTTATAAGAGTAGATAAATATGCATTTGTAATTATATTACATGCATTAGGATTCTATATACACTGATGTAATTATATGTCTTCTATGCATGTTTGTTTTATTGTTTCTAACCACCACTTCTTGCCATAATATTTGGTGAGCATTAGATTATATTTACTTTAGTTTTTATTAGTTTAGGTGAAATATCAAAACTTAGGACCCCCTAAGGGTATTACATGATTATGTTTGACTAAAGGATTTGGAAACTTACATAGCATGGTGTATTATCATAAGATATCCCATAATTGGGTCTAGAAAATCCTCATATTGGTCAAGTTCCCACTTAACAAATGTGTCCCGAATTGAAAGTGCATGGTATGATTTATCTTCTCCGAGTTAGGATTGATTTGTAGACATGATGCTTTTTGGATTTCATATAGGTTTCACAAGATGAAAATAACTTTGGGATTTATTATGGGACCTAATTTAATATATCATGTTCATTTCTTGTATGATCTAAACTCACAAGTTCCTCTACTAACACCTTCATCTTAGCTAACTGACATAGTGAACAAGGAATGACCACCAAGTGAGAAGGTGAAAATTCCAAATGGGATGAATTTTGAGGTCTTCCTCATGAATCTAATGGAATTATGAATTTATAAAAGTTTCATACACTCTTTTTTATGGATTGGATTAGAAAATTGAAGACAACTTTGGTGCCAAGTGTGAGAAGTGAGTGAAAGAGGGGTGATTATAACTGTAAGTAACAATAACTCATATCAAAAATAATGTCAGTGATCAGGGACACAACCAATGCATGTTGGGGATTATTTATAACCCCCTCTTCATAATTTAATCATCTCATCTACCCTTAATCTATTGTGGAACACTCATGGAAGGTCAACTGATGAACACAATTTTTAGGCAAGTAAATGAAGAGTCCTACACCACATTTCAAGAGTGTCATGCATTGAGGGACATTTTTACAACTAGACCTTGTATGTTATATTACATATTAATTTATCTTTCAAATTAAACTCTATTTATCAACATTACAAGTGGCTTTGTGATTCTTAGGCTTCATTATCTTCTCTCCTCTCTCAAATTTGATAAGTAGTATCCATTTTGGCTCTTGTAGAATATTTCCACACCATGTATGGTGAAGCCTTATTGGTTTTATGTTGTAATTTGAATTTTAATAATAAATAAAATCTATTTTGAGTTCATAAATCATCTTTTCAAAGTGTGTGAAGAGATGTATAGTGAATAGTTAAGATATATTCATCTATCCTTGCTTTCTTTCAATCCTTCCATGTTTAATACAAGTTATTCCACTCTAGCATGTCATATAAAGTGTTGTTAAGTGTATGTATCTATTTACAAGTGTACAATGAGGCATAGTTTCTAAAAACTGTATGTATCTATTTACAAGTGTACAATGAGGCATAGTTTCTAAAAACTATCTATGGTTTACTTACATATATCCCTCATGCATACACCTCCATATTTAAATGCTTATGTTAGATCATTCTAGGACTTTGAAGCTAGTGTTGTAGGTATTATTTCTTAGTGAAAGAAGTATGATGGTTTTATGTAAATACTCCTTGTGTATCACCCAATTATATTAGTCTCATTTCATGCAAAATTATATCAATTTTCCCATAAGTAATTAGTTAAGTAGGTGATAATCACTTCGAGGCAAATTTAAGGAGCTAGCCCTTAAACCTAAAATTCAACTTCTACCATAGGTAAACCCATATACCTAGAAGTATTAACATGTTTATAAAATATGGAAAAGGCTTTATAAACCTACTCTAGGGTGAAATATTTGGTTCTAACAATTTTGGCATGCCTATTGGGACCCATTATCCTCAAGATAACTTGTTAGGGTGATTAGTGGTCTTGACAACATTAACTACAAATTGGTGTGCGACTCAGCATTTGGTGACTCCATTCAAGGTAAAATATGGTTGTAGACCATTTTTTTATCATATATTTTCTCTAATACTTCATGGTCCTTGGTTATTAGCTAGTAGAGATTTCAATCCTATCAATCCACCAATTTAGCCTGAACTTCCTCTTGAAGTTCAATACCCTTAGCATAATCTTCACTTTTAATACCAAGAGGATTTTTCTAGTCAAGAGAGTGAAGATATTGATGAAATCATGGATAGAAAACATATATTCCCTACCTTTAATACTAAAAATCCAATCCATCTTGATGAATATGATGAAATTACCCCTGATGCCACAAAGAGTGTGCCTACATTCAGTGGTGAAGGTCATGTCACACCTAGTGAACACATCAATGATGTATCTAATTTTTTTAGTTTCCATAATGTTACCGAGGAGAATATTTACATTAGACTCCTTTCCATGTCTTTTAGAGATAAAACAATTGATTGGCATAAAACTTTGCCTAATGGATGCATCACATCATGGGATGACTTTGGAGTGTTGCTAACTTCAAGATTTGAGGATGAGAGTGACCAAACTTCACTCATACATCATCTCAATGTAATGAAAATAACCCCCAAGGAAATAATGCATGACTTCAATGAGAGGTTTTAAAAGACTTGGTATATATTGCCTCCTCCCATGAGACCACTTGATAGTTTTGTCTTTCCTACATAATTGAGAGCCACTATTACTTACATTTACATCATGCTACAATCCATGGGTGGTTTCAGTCTTCCTAAGGCATAAAAACTTGCCATTAGAGCTGAGAATGGCCTTAGTCAAGATATAAATATGCATCCTATAGTTTATATTATTTTTCTACCTACTGTTCCTGATAGTAATCTACGTATGGCCAAAGTTACTAATGCCACCACCAAGCCTAGAGATACTATTAAGAAGGCAAAAGATGATGTTGATTGGAGGGAAAGATTTATAGCCTTAGATGCTCAAAACAACATACCTATAGAAATAATTATCCTTACCAATAAAAATATGGTCAACAATATGGGAGAGGATGAGGTCAAGGTAGCCTAACATAAACATGCCTACCAATGTGTATAATCCCAATTCTACATCCATTGCAAGAGAGATGGTAACTGTGCATAGAAACTTGGTGCAAGGAGAAGATTGGAAACAAGGCCAATTCATAGATGCCAATGTGGGTGGATAACAATATCTATTTGATCAAGGAGGATTCACTCCTCTCTTATCAACTGAAGATGAGGTCTTAACACAAGAAAGTCAAGGTTGGTAGCCTCATGGATAAAGCTTCACCAACTTCCTAGTTGAAGACACCTTTGTAATCAATCAAGGAACTTATGTTACAGATAAAACTAGATCATAGAGGAAATTTTTATGAGATGATAGTAATGTGCCTTCAATTTCTTCTAGACCTCCTTCAAGGTATAAAAACATGACTACAAGCATGGTGGTCCCTAATCCTTTTACACTTTCTTCAAATTAGAATGTGGTAAGGTCTGCTCAAAGTGTTTTAACTTATCAAGTTTTAACCACATCCTTACCTCCAAGGAATCAAGATAAATCAAGTACTTATTCCCTAAGCATAGTGGATTCATTGATGAATTTAAAAGCATCTATATCTTTATGAGATTTCCACCATATGCCTTTCTAAAAAGAGCTCTTACAAAAATAGTTATCCAATATCCCTACTAGTCCTTCACCTTCAATTGAAAGTCATGGTCATGTTTCTCTTACAAATTATCCTAAAAAAACATTGTGTAACCATCTAATAAAGATGAGAATCCTCCACATTTCTACGTCACTCCCATAGTGGGGAACAAACTAGTACATAATTGCATAGTTGATAATGGTGCCTCTATATCTGTCATGCCCAAAGTTGTAGTTGATAAGTTTGGCATAAAGTATAGACCTCATATAAAAGGAGTGATTCATTTAGATGGTAAACCTACTAAAAAAATAGGGTTGATAAAAAATTTGAGGTTTCCTTGCATAATTATCCTAGTTTTCCTATCCTCCAAGACATTATTATGGTGGCCTTGCCTGTTCCCTTTACAATCTATCTTTCAAGAGATTTTATATCCAAGATAGATGGATACCTCTTAGCTGAATAGTACTTCTTGGCATTTAGGACAAGGTATATAATCAAGGTGACTATAAGAACTCAGACACTTGAGAGGTTTCTCATTGAACCTCTTGTTGAATCAAGCTCTAACTTGAATTGTGTTATCAATGAGAAGGAAGATTCTAATGTGGATGATGGTGATTCTAAAATTGAAGGCATACCTAAATTTTTCCTAGATGAGTATGATACAGATGCTTATGAGCATGATCCTTATGCCTACTTTGAACAAATGAACCTTGGTTCCTATATCATCTATGAAGAACCATTCGAGGGAGGCAAGGTAAGTGTTAAGCATTCTGTCTCACAAGATGTTGAGAGTAACTACTTGATTCATGAGCATGATGATGATGATATATAAAATGACATAATTGATCAAAATGGTGAGAAGAACAATGTGATCCTACCTACAATTGATGAATATGCTCTTGATGATGACACTCATGAGGAAGAGGAGGATGACTTATGGCAAAGGATGAATTCCATATGTCAAGAATTTGACCAGTTAAGTAATGTTATTTCCCCTCCTAATAAATTTATTTTTGATGTTTTTTTATAATGAGTTTAACAAGCATATTGTTGAGTGTTCCATCAAGCATGAAAGCATATGCCAATCTATTATCCAAGAGTCTACAGTCAAAGAGGAGTTTCAAGAGTCAAATACAATTTTTTTTATGATTAAAGAATAGTCAAGATCTCCATATAAGGTAAATCCACATTGAAAGGTATTGGAACATGATGAGAAGGGATTTGATGATCATATACATCAAGTACAATCTACCCAAGGGGAGAGTAAATTTGAGTCAACTGTTATACCTTATAGTTTGTAGTCTAAGAAGCACATATCAGATGTGAAAGATATCAAGAGAATTATAGCTTCAATAAAGGTCATTATAAGGTAGAAAGGAATATTCATGAAGGTTCAAAATAGTCCACTTGTAGGCCTAATAAGACATAAAGGTTATAGGTTTCTTGATAATCTAGATATGAAAGTGGTTGATGATGAACATGCTTCTCATGCTATATTACATTCACAGAGTGACAAAGATGAAATAGGAACCATCTTTGACACTAGTTGAAGTAGGGTAAGATATTTTCACCTCAAGAGTGAGGTTTTGTAGATATTAGATTAGGTGTGTGTGTTATGTTCCATAAGTGTTCTAGTTGAACACATGTTTATTTCTTTTGGGTGCATCTTGATTTGTGTGTCCTTTCCTTTATGTTTTCTATGGTTTTAAAGGAAAATTATGTATCAAACTTGAGTATGGGTGACTCCATGATTCAATGGATAGGATTAGGCTACTAGTCTTGGCATAGAAAGCATACCACCCTTGGAAAATCACCAAGAATGTTGAATATTTTGATAATTCAAAATAGGTTAACCCCCTATAGCTAAAACATGATATAGGGTCATAATATCATGTTATAGGGTGTGTCTTGGCTTCATTTATGTCATTTAATATGATTTTATCCTTGGTCATAGTTAAATTTAGTCCTTGTATCATTTTATGTCACTTAAGGGTCACAAATGGGTCATAAATGAAGGTGGTGTAATTTTAAAAGGTGCCTAAGTGTTATAAACTCTATTACAACATCCAATATGTTATATTCGTTATTAGCAGTGTCAATACTAACTTAAACTTTTGGGTTTCTAATTGAAATTAAGCAAACAAGTGAAAAATGAGGTTCGGTAGTTGTACTACCTAGATAGGAGAGTGGCACATGGGAAAAGCTCATGTAGTGATGATTAAAAATCCATAACTTCAGTTAAATGCTTGATATGCTTTGAAAGTGCCAAAAATGGACCAAAACCATTTTTCTTCTACATCGCTCCACTAGACATGCAAAATTGGTTAATAGGTCTTTTGATAGTATGGTAAGAGAAGTTTCAAGTCAATTGCTATTGGTGGTTGATATTAAACTTGGTATAATCCATTTGCATGGTAGGAGTTCATAGAATGGTTGCCTATACTTCATGAACCATTCTTAAGAAGTTGATTGTCTCAGTTTATTTGCTAATCCTGACACCCTATAGGTTTTTCTTCTATTTGAGCTAGTTCATACAAATCAATTGATGAATTTTCTTAAAAATTATGTGGAGTTCATTATATCATTTTTTACATATTTTGTTTCATTTTTAGAAGTGAATTGATGTGCTAAATAGATCAGATTGCAGGATGAGATCACCATTTCCTAGTTGCAAGCATGTTCCACCAATTATAGATGTCCTAATTCCCGTAGTGGTTTCAGATAAAGGTGATATATTATGTTTTATGTATCTAAGGCCTTTTTGATCCCATATCCTTCCAATATCAGTATTACAAGATAACATCATGAAGGTTGAAGTGAAAATATGATACATAGTCATCTCTTTGCTTACTTTCACTTATAATCATGGTGTGTGAAGCTCTAAGCATGGTCATGAAGATGTATTGAATAACTTAAAGGTATTAGATGCATTATCATATGTCCATAATTTGTTATGGAGCACTCATGAAAGGTCAGATGATGAAGATAGTTTCTAGGCAAGAAAATAAAGAGTCCTATTCCACATTTCAGGAGTTTCATGCTTTGAAGGACATTTGTCTAACTAGACCTTGCATGGCCTATTACATATTCCCTTCTTCTGCAAATGTAACTCTCTTTCTTATCTTGACAAATGGCTTTGTAACTCTTAGGCTTCATTCTCTTCTCTCCTCTCAAATTCTATAAGTAGTAGCCATTTTGGCTCTTGTAGACTAGTTCCACACCATGTATGGCAAATCCCTACTAGTTTGAACAATAAATACAATATATTTTGAGTTCATATATCATCTTGTCAAAGTGTGTGAAGAGATGTATAGTGAATAGTTAGGATATATTCATCTATCCTTACTTTCTCTCAATCTTTTCATGTTTGATAGAAGTTGTTCCACTCTAAGAGGTCATATGAAGTGTTGTTAAGTGTATGCATTTATTTTGAAGTGTACAATGAGCCTTAGTTTCTACAACTGATCTATGGTTCACATACCTTGGATAGACGTCATGCTTATCACCTCCATATTAAAATGCTTATGTTAGAGCATTCTAGAACTTTGAAGCTAGTATTTTAGGTCGTGTTTCTTAGTGAAAGAAGTATGATGGTCTTGTGGAAATCCTCTTGGTGTATCACCCCCTTAGAGAGGATGGGTCAATGTACAAGTGATGATGCCCCATAATTCTTTGAATTGAATAATCATTCACATCTTCATCTTCCATGCAGTGAAATTTGACCCTTTTAAAAGTTGGGCATTGGACAAGAGTAATTTTGGTGAAAACATTTTTTTATTATTGTGCAAGATTTCAAAATCAAAACAATATTTTATTGCTTAAAAATTATTTTATTTACAAACAAGTGTACATTTTTTGAGAATGAAAAGTGGCATGCAAGTGGGCTCGCTATGCTTGTGTAGTCAGATGTGGACGCTTGTGTGGGCATTTCTCTTCATGTTCATCATTTGCATCATATCCTTCATAAAGCTTTGTGAAATTTTTTTGTCCCTGTGACTTCACATTGAAAAGAAAATATTCGAGCAGGCCTTGGCGAACTAATTTGTCCCGTTGAATATTCTCAATGTTCTGGATGACATTTTACAGAGCTTAATAAAAACTGGTGGAATTTATCCAAACACACCAAATTCTTTCTATTTGGAAAGCGAGCTCTTTTGTTTTTATTCCATGCCAGCGAAAATGATCGGGGTCATGGAATCAAAAATCTAGGTTCTTTCAACTTTTCTACCAAATCTGCCAGCTGTCAGACATTCTTCTACGCTTCTTATAGCGCATTTATGGTTGTTCTACCTCTTCCAACAGATTCTTCACTCCGTCGGTTGTAGGTGCAGACTTCCTGGTAGCTTTGGGCAGAAACACATGGTGGCGCCTATATGGCTACCTCCCACGATGGCGCCTATATAGTTGCCTGTTTTAATGTTCTACCTTATTGGCGACGATCTCAGCGGCTTAGACAGGAATAAATTATCGTAATAGTTGCTCTGTCGTGCCAATGTTTGCCCATGTAGGTTTGTACCCTCCTTCTAGGGCCAAGATTCTTAACTCCATCACTTCTATCAACCGATTGAACGGATTGCTACGTTTGCAGGTCTGGATTGTAATATTAGCCGTAGTCTCCTTCAAATGTCGTTGGCCGCTTCCTTCTTGTCGATGCTTGGCTGCTACTGCATTGCTATTTGATAAGATGTATTGCTTAAGTAAGGCTGTGAACAGGTCTGCTCGGTATTACTCTGATACCAGGTGAAGGAGCTTGAATGCTTGATGTTATTATTCATTGGCAGCAAGAGATTATATACACAATATAAACGGTTGCACTATTGTAACAACCTGCGGTAATTACCACCCGCATCTTAACTAAAAAACTAACAACGTAATAACAGCTATGTTAACACATTTCTGGCCCTAGAAACAGTATGTGTGCATATCTGGGGGACCCAATATAGGAAAACAAAAACAAAAAAGAGAATGCGAGGAGAAAGTGGACACAACGAAAAAAGAAAAAACATGCCAAGAAACCTAATTAGACCAATAAGAAAAAAATACATAATAAACCTAGAATAATAACATTCAAATGATTAATAGATTCCTAAGAACCATTTTAGATGTAAACTCTTGAATTTTGTTCTAAAAGTTTCTTGCTAAAAATATTGCTAGCAAAAAATTCATGAAAAAAAAATTGTTTAATCATATTTCATATATAAAAAATTTTGGAGGTTAAATACGATTTTTAGCCCTTTTATGTAATTACATGGGTGTTATATTTATGGGGGATTTAATATAGGCCAACAAAAATAAAGAGAGAGAAATGGAGGAGAGAAGAAAGGTGGAAAGAAAAAAAAAGGAAAAAACCTTACAAATAAGTAATAAATACACATATAACCTAGAATAATAAAAATTAAATGAATAATAGATGTCTAAGAACTATTTTAAAGTGTTATTTTATTATTAATCTATAATGTGTATAGGGACATGGGTGGCTAACTTGTGGCTAATATAACCTTTTACTTTATTATATCACAATTCTTTGTTTTCATATTGTTAGTAGAGATTGTCTATGAAGTAATTATAGCTTAAGTATGGTATATATAGGAGGCAATGGTTAATACTTGAGGATGATATTATGAATTATATTCTTATTGTATGGTTGTGGAGGTTTCCTCCTCAAAGTGTATTACTCTTATTGGATGGCCTGTCAATCAACATTTGTTTTGGTTTTCAATTTTGAGCTAGCGTTTTGGCCGATCTTGTTTTTTTTTAAACTTTGGAAAGGTTGTATTATCTTACCTCTTCTTTAACTTTCAGTTTTAGTTGTGACCTCGTTTTAGCTTGAATTTTTGTGTGAGGTAATTCTTGGCTTTAGGTTCGTGTAACCTTTTTGTATTATCTCTATGAAGGATTGCATGACTCATTGATTACTAGCTGATAGTTTAGTTTATTCTAAATTTATGTTTTAGATTACAATTCACATGATGAACGCATGATCTTTTTATTTTTAGACTGTTGTTAAACTCAACTATGGGTAGAATATTTTTAATTGTTTATTTTTAAACTCTTTGTTAAACTCAGTGCTCCTTTGCTATATATGAAGATGATGACTAGCCCTTCGTGACATAGAATAAAATAATGGAATAAAATAAAGTCATTTCTTTTGAGTCAATTATTTTCTTGAGAAGTGATTTTTTTATTTAGTTTGTATTATTATTTTTTAATAGCTCTCAATGTATTATTTGAGATTCTTTTATTTCATTTCAATTGGTACCAGAGCTAGGTTGCATAATTTAATTGTGCAGCTAGCAATTTCAACTTATCAGTTATCTCCAAAATGATAAACAAAAACAACAACTTTCCATTCCAGCTTCCATTGTTTATAGGAGACAACTATGATTGTTGGAGTATTAAGATGAAGACCGTACTATTGTCCCAAGATCTTTGGGAATAAGTGGAATCAGGATAGACAAAACATGAAAATTAGAATTCTCTAAATGATTTGACAATAAACCAATAAATTTAGTTGAAAGAAGGACAATCAAGCACTATTTGCTATCCAATCTGCATTGGATATTTTAATTTCCCTCCATATTTATGGTTTGAAAAAATGAAAAGGTGCATGTGAGGCTTTACAAATTGTATACCAAAATTTTGACAAAGTTAGATTGGTAAGAATTCAAAACTTTAGAATAAATTTAAAAAATTTAAATATGAAAGATGTTGAATCTATTCAAGATTTTATTACTAGGACTCAAGGTATTGTGGATCAACATAGAACACAAGGGGAAGCAATTACAAATAAAATAAAATAAAATAAATTTGTAGAGAAGATATTGAGATCTCTTCTTCCTAAATTTGATCCAGTGGTGATAGCCATTGAAGAAAAAAATCTCACCACCTTCAAAGTGGTAGATTTAGTTGGTTCTTTACAATCTCATGTGGAGCGTATGTATCATTTTACGAATATTTTATTACAAGCTTTCCAATCTATAGTGAAGGTTGAAACCAAATCAACAACTCTTTTTTATAAAACAAACAAATCTCAAGGGGAGATTTCTAATAATAGAGGACATCGTAGAGGAAGAGGAAGAAGCAATAATAGAGGAAGAGGAAGAGGTAGGAGTTTTTGTATATCAGAGAAGCATCCAATGCAAATATTGTGAATGCTATAGACATTATGAATATGAGTGTAGAAAGAAGAAATGTGACTTGAACAAGTCAAGATCAAACTATATTGAAGAGTCTTTTCAATATCCCAAGCATTCCACCTTCTTCCCATGTAATTTGGTGAAATAAAATAAAAATGATGTGTTGTTCTTGGATGGTGTCTACTCTAATCATATGAGAGGTAAATATGATCTCTTTGTCGAATTAGATCCATCTCTAAAAATTCAAATAAAATTTGGTGATGATAAAGAGGTTGATGTGATGGGAAAATGCACCCTTGCTATAAAAACAAAGTAAGAAGAAACTAACTACATTCATGATACTTTTAAAGTGCCCAAATTATAACACAACCTTTTAAGTATTGGGCAAATTGTAGCAAAAAATTATAAAATTGTGTTTGAAGACAACTGCTATAAAATATTTGATAAATCAACTAATTATCATCTTGTATAAAATGTTCCTATGATAGATAGCAGGTGATATCCTCTCACATTGTATTCTATTACTATGCATGCCTTCAAAGCAACCACAAATGATTCGTGGTTATGGCATCAACGTTAGGGTCATCTGAATTTTCAAGGATTAAATTTACTTCACAAGAAGAATATGATGTGAGGACTTAGATCAATTTAGGTAGAATAAGAAGTTTGTTTAGGGTGTACACTTGGAAAGCATCATCAAGATAGATTTATGGTGAACAAATCTTGGAGGGAAAAATCTCCTCTAGAGTTTGTGCATGCTGACATTTGTGGTGTTATGCAAGATGAATCTTTGGGTAAGACTATTTATTTTCTGACATTCATTGATGATTTTTCTCACCACACATGGATTTATTTTCTTAATTAGATATTTGAAGCTTTTGAATGCTTCAAAAACTTTAAATCTATGGCTAAAAAACAAAGTGGGTATTATCTCAAAATAATCAAAATAGATAGAGAGAAAGAATTCACTTCTAAAGAGTTTTCTAATTTTTGTAACAAAAATGGAATCAAGAGACAACTTACTATATCCTATACCCCCCATCAAAATGGTATTGCAGAAAGAAAGAATCGTACCATTATGGAAATAGTATGAAGTATGTTGCTGTCAAAAAATCTTCCAAATTATTATTGGGGAGAAGCAGTGGAAATAATAGTTTACATCTTGAATCAAAGCCCCATAAAAGTAGTTCATGAAAACACTCTAAAGGAAGTTTGGAGTGGTCACAAGACTTTGGTAGCTCATCTTTGTGTATTTGGCTATTCTGCATATGTTCATCTTCCAGTTCAGAAGTGGAAGAAGTTGGATGCAAAATCCCAACATTGTATCTTTGTGGGATATTTCGATGCAACTAAAGGATACAAATTATATAATCCTAATATGAAAAAATGGATTATTAGTCAAGATGTTGTTTTTAATCATGGGGGAGAATGGCAAGGGAAAAATTGTACACAATAAAAAAACACCACCAATAATGATGGACATAGAAGTTGGAAGTGTTCCTCCTCTCCCCACAAGCTCAAGTTGAAGTTCAAGTCCCAATAGTAGCTCAAGTTCGATCTCTCCAAGCTCAAGATCACCAAGTTCATCTACTAGCATGTCTTGAGGTGATAGTTCAAGCCTAGCATCAAGTCTAAGCTCTTTAAGAAAGGTATAAAGTTTAAATATAATTTATCAGAGGAATAATGTGATTCCAATTTCTAATTTTCTCTACTTAGTAAAATTCATGTTGAACCCTCTATATACGAAGAAGTAATAAAAGGAACAATATAGATTGATGCTATGAATGATGAGATGTAAGCAATTGATAAAAATAATACATGAGAATTAGTGCAAATTCTAAAAGTCAAACAAGTGACTAGTGTCAAATGGATTTATAAGGTGAAATATCATGTTGATGGTTCTGTGAAAAGACACAAGGACAGACTAGTTGTCAAGGGATTTACACAAACACCTCAAGTAGATTACTTAGAAACTTTTGATCTAGTTACAAGACTTGGTACAATCAAGATTTTTTTGGCTATTAATTCATAACACAAGTGGTCAGTATATCAGATGGATGTAAAATCAACATTCCTTAATGGTTATATAGATGAGGAAGTCTATGTGGAACAACCCATGGGATATGAAATTCTAGGTGAATAACAATTGGTTTACAAGTTGAAAAAGCTATATATGGGTTGAAACAAACTCTTCATGCCTAATGTGCAAGGATTAATAGTTATTTTTTAAAGAAGGGATTCAACAGAAGCCATTCAGAGACAACCATGTATGTCCAACATATTGGTAACGTTTTTCTCATTATTTGTCTTTATGTTGATGACCTTATTTATATAGGTAATAGTAAAACTCTCATAGAGAAGTTTCAAGCATAAATGAAATAAGAATTCAAAATGTTAGATATGGGACTCATGCATGATTTTCTTGGTGTGGAAGTGCAACAACAAGCATAAGGTATATTCACTTATCAAAAAAGTATGTAGTTGATTTATTGAAAAGGTTTAGAATGTTGACATGCATAGAAGTTGCAACCCCTATAGCCCTTGCTGAGAAATTAACCAAGGAAGATGCATGTTCCAAGTTAGATGCTACTTTGTATATAAGTTTGGTTGGAAGCCTCATGTACCTCAATACTACAAGACTTAACATTATGTATGTTGTGAGTCTCATCTCTTGATTCATGCAAGATCCACATGATTCTCATTGACGGGCTATAAAAAAAATCCTATGGTATGTGAGTGGTATACAAAATTTTGGCATTTATTATTCTTCCACTAAAAAATTTGAGCTAATTAGCTGCACAGATTCTAATTGAGCTAGTTCAGTTGATGATAGAAAATCTACATTTGGTTATGTATTTTCACTTGGTTCTAGAGTTGTATCATGGAGCAGTAAAAAATAGGCAACTGTTGCTCTCTCTTCAGTAGAAATAGAGTATATTGTATCAAGAACAACAAGTTGTCAATTAATATGGATTTGAAGGATATTGGAGGACTTGTATTTGATTGAGGAACATCTAACTACAATTGTTTGTGATAACAATAAAACTATTACCATGACAAAGAATCCTATGTTTCATGCTAGATCAAAACACATAGAGATCCGACATCATTTCATTCGAGATTTGGTTCAAGATGGGCAAGTAGAATTGTAATTCTATCCTACATCTGAGCAATTAGCTGATATTTTTACCAAAGCTCTTCCTATATTCAATTTTGTTGTTTTATGACATTAGTTGGGATTCATCCCTATTGATCATCTAGGGGAAGATTGAAGGAGTGCATGCCTCATTGATTACAAGTTAATAGTTTAGTAGTAGTTTAGTTTATTTTTAATTTATTTTCTAGATTATAGTTCACATGATCAACACATGATCTTTTTATTTTTAGACTGCTATTAAACTCAACTATGAGCATAATATTTTTAATTGTGTATTTTAAAGTGTGTTATATTCAGCGCTCCTTTGCTATATATGAAGATGATGAGCAGCGCTTCATAGAGATGGAATAAAATCAAGTCTTTTCTTTTAAGTCAATATTTTTCTAAGTTCATATATTATTTTCTTGAGCAGCTATTTTTTTTATTTAGTCTAGACTTTTTTTTTAACAGCTCTCAGCTTAGTATTAAAACTTCTTTTATATCATTTCACTTTACTCTTATTTTTCTTCATTGTGTTTTTAACAAAAACACTTTGATATACTTAGATGCATCTCCGAAATGTAATCTCTTATTTTTAATAATATGAAATTACAATTTTTTCTAAGTAATATATATATATGAATGGTGAAAGATACATGTACAAAATGTTTAATTATTATTCAACTTTCCAATTTTTCTTCCACATATGTAGATTAACATTTATGACAGCTTTTTTTGAGAAATCTCTTCTTCAAAAAAACTGTACATTGTTCACAAATACGTAACAGTGATTGCTGCTACTTTACCATTTAACAAGAACTGTAGCTTATCTTTCCATTCCCTCTCTAAAGAAACTCAAAATAGGACCGATTCTTGAAATGCCAAAAATCCTAACATGTAAATATCATGTTATATAAAATTCCTGATCTATAGCAGAATTATGTTGAAATTTAAACCTTTTGAGTTTTATGTTTTAGCATTTAAAGAGTTAAATTATTATTTGGCATTCAAATCTGTCTTCCACAAATATGTAAATAGATATTTTGCAGTGTTTTTTTTTATAAATATATTTTTGAAAGCGTTGTACATTGTTCACAAATAAGTAATGGCGACCGCTACTAAATTGCTATCTGATAAGACTTACTGCTTATGTTTCCGCAGACTCTGAAGAAACTCAAAATACGAGCAATCCTTGAAATGGTAAAATGTAAATATCATGTTACATAAAATTTCCAATCTGTGGTTCCATTATGCTGAAATTTAAAGTTCTGGATGTTTAGTTCTATATTCATAGATAAAAATTAAATAAGCATCGATTTGATATAGAAATTAAAAAACAAACATGCCTGCAGAAGCTTGAAATCCTTCGAAATGCTAAAAGTTAAAGCTCGACAGCTTCAGCTTTCCATTAGATTCAACTTGCTTAGAATTCAACCTACAGAAAATTGCAAAAGCAAATAAACGAAGAGTGTCCAAGAAACTGCCCTTGTCTGTGAAAGAAAAAATAGAGCATTAAAAAAATATAACAGAGAAAATAATAAATGCCCAGATTGCTACGGCAATCAAGAAGTTTCTTTAATCTTATTATTTTTTCTTTAAACTGCGAACAACCATTACATTAAATAAAATTTGAAAACAAATCTAACTGAAAAATAAACTAGAATTTCACTACAGATGTGCATGTGGACTGAGGTAAGACAGAAACAAGCTAAGCATGCAGACTGCGTGCATGAGGGAGCTAATAAGAAGTTTAACTTTTTTTTTTCTAGTTTTCTCCACTGTGTGCATGATGTGCATGAGGGAGGCGAACTGCTGGTTGGAGAAATTATCTCCAGTTTCTAACACTCCCCCTTAATTTCTACCACTAACTACTTTAGCATTTACAATGCCTAAATTTTGTCTTAGATAATCAAAAGTCTTCTTTACTAATGCCTTTATGAATATATCTGCCAATTGGTCCTCAGATCGACAGAACTCTAAATGGATTTCTTCATTGTTCACTAACTCTCTGATAAAATGGAATCTTGTATCAATGTGCTTACTCCTCTTGTGAAAAACATGATTTTTTGACAATGTAATTTCCGATTTATTGTCACAAAATATTGGTGTTGACTCCTTCTGTGCTTGTAATAAATCTGTCAATACTCTCCTCATCCAAGTTGCTTGACATGCTACTGATGTGGCTGCTACATACTCTGCTTCAGCGGATGAAAATGTCACTATAGGTTGCTTTTTGGATGCCCATGTGACCACACCTATTCCAAAAAGAAAGACATGTCTAGAAGTACTCTTCCTGTCATCAATGCTACCTACAAAATCACTATCATTATAACCAATCAAACTAAAATTATTAGTTGTGGAATATAAAATTTCATATTTTGTTGTTCCTGCCACATATATCAATATCCTTTTCCAAATTGACCCCATACATGATATCTGGTCTTGTAGCTATAAGATACATCAAACTACCAACTAGTCTTTTGAATGTTGTAGAATCAACATTAGACCCTTTGTTTTCTTTGCTAATTTTGGTCCCTATAGCAATTGGTGTAGGTGTTGATTTGCAATTCAACATCTTAAACCTCCTTAACATATCCTTTGCATATTTAGTTTGACAAATAAAAATTCCCTTCTCTGATTGTACAACTTCTATGCCCAAAAAGTACTTCATTAATCTCAAATCTATCATTTCAAATTCTTTCTTCATTGCTGATTTAAATGTGGCTACAGACAAATTTCCAATGAAAATCAAATCATCAGCATACAAACACAATCAAAATCTGACCTTCTTTGTTGATTTTTGTGTACAATGTAGGCTCACTATTGCTTATGCTGAATCCATTTTTTGTCATGTATGAAGCAATCCTACTATACCATGCTCTTGGTTCTTGCTTGAGACCATAGAGGGCCTTCTTCAATCTATAGAATTTTTCTTCATGTCCATGCACTTCATAACCTGGTGGTTGTTTCACATACACTTCTTCATCTAGGAAACCATTCAAGAAAGCTGATTTGACATCCATTTGATATACATACCAATTATTTTGTGTAGCTATTACTAAAACCATTCTAATAGTATCAATTCTAGAAACTGGAGCAAATGTTTCATTATAATCAATTCCATGTTCTTGTGCAAAACCTTTTGCTACTAACATTGCCTTATGTTTTTCAACATTTCGTTCTGCATCAAATTTGGTCTTATAAACCCATTTGACTCCTATGCAATCCTTACCTTCAGGTAAATTAATTAGATCCCATGTTTGATTTCTTTCAATGGCATTCATCTCTTCATCCATTGCTTTTATCCAATGTTCCTCATTAACTACTTCTTCATAATACATAGGATCATGAGAGAAAAGAGAAAAATTTGTACATAAATCTAACTTCTCTTCTTCTTGATTATAAATCTCATTCAAGTTTCTCATTTTCTTACATTTAAGTCTTGATCTTAAAGTGGCAAGAGTTGGATTTGATTCATCACTTACTTGTGAATTTAGAGTAGGATGACATGCATGACTAGATGATTCACCTTGTGCTAAGCTCCTAGGTGTTCTTATTGGAGTGCTTGTTCTTGTTTGTGGAGCGGATTGATCACCTTGAAAATTTTGTTCTTTAGATTCTTCTTCATTTTGAGGAATTGGTGTTCCATTTGTGATGGTTTTATCAATGCTTCCGTTCCATGCTTCTTCTTCCTTAAATTCCACATCTCTGCTAATAATCACTTTCTTTCAAATGGGGTTATACAACTTATAAGCCTTTGATTCTTCACTATAGCCAATAAAAATGCATTTCTCACCTCTATCTTCAAGTTCTCTTCTCAATTCAGATGGTATAAGAGAATATGCAATACAACTAAATTTTTTGAAATGATGTACACTATGCTTCTTACCACTCAAAGCTTCTTGTGGAATTTGATCTCTAACACTTTTTGTTGGGCTTCTATTCAGAATATATATTACACATGCTACTGCTTCTGCCCAATATTCATCTGACAAATGTTTGGCCTTCAACATGCTTCTAGCCATCTCCATGATTGTTCTATTCTCTTTCTGCTACACCATTCTGCTGTAGTGTGTACCTTGTAGTCAGTTGCCTTTTAATGCCATGATATCTGCAAAAATTTTGAAATTCATTAGACATATATTCACCTCCTCTATCTGATCTAAGTTCCTTGATGTAAAGGCCACTCTGCTTTTCAACCATAGCCTTGAATTCTTTAAATTTTTTAAAGGATTCAGACTTATTTTTGAGAAAGTATATCCATGTCTTTCTGCTAATATCATCAATTAAGGTTAGAAAATAAGAGCTACCTCCAAATGATGGAATTTGCATTGGTCCACAAAAATCACTATGGACTAGCTCCAATATTACATTTGCTCTATATGGGACTCCTACTGGAAAGCTCTCTCTATGTTGTTTTGCCAGAATGCAACTTTCACATGAACTTCTTGGTTGTTCTATTGGTGGTAATCCCTTCACCATAATTTTCTTTTGTAACAAATTCAAACCTCCAAAATGTAAATGTCCATACCTTAAGTGCCATAGCCATGATTGGTCTAGATGCATGGTTTTGAAGTGGGCTTCCTCTTCTCCTTAGATGCACTGAATTTGAAGAGGGAACATCTGATTCTTGGTCATCTCCACTTTTCCTATCAACCTGTCATTTGAAAATTTGTCTAGTATTGTGCAAACATTATCCATAAAAAATACAATGTAACCTTTCTGTACTAACTGTCCAACACTCATAAGATTATGCTTTACTCCAGGTATAAAATAAACATCAGGAATAAACTTTCTTTCACCATTTTTTGCTTAAATATTTATTACTCCTTTACCCATTACATCCACTTTGTAATCATTTCCTAATTTCACTTCGGATTTTACGGAATCATCAAGACTTGTAAAAAATTCTTTATTCCCTGTCATATGGTTACTACATCCACTATCTAAGAACCAAATATCTCTAGCATTTTCTTGAGCAACATGACAAGTGAGATTTAAGCTTCCAGAATTAGAACTCGATTCATTTGTGTAATTAACATTCTGCTTGTCCACATCTCCTTATTTCTTTCTGCATTCACTTGCATAATGTCCATATTTTTTACAGTAATAACATTGAATGTTAGATTTATCAAATGTTTATGAATTTTACTAGAAGTGATTGTTGCCACATCTTCTATTGTTGTAGTTTTGATTATTGTTATCACCTTGATTTGGATTGTTCCTTCCATTTCTACCTCTGCCTCTTCCTCTTCCTCTTCCTCTTCCTCTGCCAAATGATACTTGAGACTTGAAAGCATTCTCAAAAGAAGTATTGTTATTCCTATTCATTCTGGATTCATGTGTTAACAAAGATCCCATTAATTC
>JARHVA010001900.1:2612500-2615000 GCA_037957365.1 Torreya grandis | reverse complement strand
TGATGAACACATGTGTTGTATGATCTTGTACTTTCTCATACTATATGTATGTATTATATGCACCCTAAAATAGGAAACTAAAGCTTTCATGTAGTTATTCAAGTTTTCATGTAGTTATTGGTTCTTCATTCATTTTTACTCGTATAAGATGATACAAATAAAAGTAATAGAGATGCGATTCAAATTGATAGGAGTTTAGAAACTAAATTTATATCCTTACCAATATAGAAAGTGTACTAATCTTATACTAATTCATTATACAAATTTTTTACTCTGCCTTAATGAGGTATAAAGTTAAAACCATAATCATATTCACATAAGAATGCTTACATTTTAATGGATATTTCGTCATACCACCATGCCTTTAGTTTTAAGTAGGGGGGCAGATATTTTAATAAGGTATTCTTAGAATTAGTTAAACAAAGCTACATAATGTAAACATTCATAAAATATAATGTTCTCAATCATGCTTCAACAAATTTAACACTGTTAACATATATAACTTGCATATTAATCCACATTCCAAGTCATAATTATTATTTTGTCCCTTATATGCATGTTACAATCATATCAAGGTTAAAATAAACATAGACTAGGATCCTAAACCTAGCTTAAAATATAAATGACTTCGATATTCTCAAAGCATTAGGATCAATATAGATCAACCTTAGGTAACTGAACAAAAGATTTATAGATATATCCGAGTCTTTATTATAGTGATGAAATGAGCTCTAAGAAGCAATAAAGATCAAGGGGGAATTTTCTCAGATCTAATCCTTTTAGTACATTATTGAACTTGTAAAATTATTTATATTATCATTTATAATGGTTTACTTTAGTATTCAATTATTTTTTTAAGTGCACAAGGTTTTTTTTTTGGTATTTGGTTTATTTTAATCTTCAATTGTCAGTTAAGGGAAAGTAAGGGTGAGATGCACATTTTTTTATTTGTCTTAATTTTTTTGTAATTTGAAGAGGATTTTTTTATTTTTGAGAAAGGGTATCATAGTTCACAAACATGTATTTTATGCATCATAATTTTTTCATGCTCTATATATATCAAACATGTTGGCATACATAAATCAGTGTGGAAACTTTTACGTGTTTGTAATTTAATTAATATAATCGCTGGGAACTGTCAACATCTACATGGAACTTATTTTTAGGGGTGCTAAATTCAATCAAATTGATACAAAATTAAGATAGTAAAATGAAGGACAAAAACACAAAAGAGATGTAGCAAAATCCCTTTAAAAGGGAAATACAATAAATTTTATTTATTCAAGATAAATATGTACATACATTTCCCTAATGGGAAAAGACTCATTATGCTGAATAAATCAATTTGTAATATGATCTAAGAACAAATTTCCACTCTCTTCTTTTTATATTATTTTGTATCTAGGAATAGTATGTCACAACATTTGATATTACGTATAACATAAATATACTAAATTTACACAAAACGAATAAGCCACCAAACATAAAAAATTAAGGTGAACATTTCTTCTCCTCTTTTGTTCTTGTCATAGCTAAAATTGCACATTATCATCATTCTCACATGAGACATGTGTGTATGTTTCTTGCTCAGAGATGGTAACATGTTCCTATATAAGGAAAGGACATAAAATAATATCACAATCCCATTTCAGAGAACTATAAAAATTGATTGTAAAGTATGGTAAATGCTTAAGAAAATGGTAAAAAAGGAAATATCGAAATATATTAAGAAAATATAGCTTATACTATAACAAAAAAGCTTACCATAGCTTCAGTATTATCATTAGGATGATGCCTTCTATTCCACTCTTAATCCGTAAGTCAATCCATATGAGTTAGAACAATTTAAAAAAAACATAATGAATCAATAATTGAAATCAAAGCCATACCAAATTGAACTCTATATTTTCTATGAGTAAATAGGTTTTACATATCAAAAACATATCTATTCTTCAAAGGGTCTATTATCATTATTCATATTTAAAATTCACCCATCAAAATACTGGTCCCTACCCACCCAAACCATCAGTTGGAGAGTGGAATAGTGAATTTGGTTTCCAACCCAAAACATAAAAGCATATACCTAAGTTATTTTAAGAATTATATCCAATGTAAGGAAATAAAAGTAATCAAATTAATCAAAGTAGTTTACACATTTATTAAGGTAGTCAAATTAGATTGTAATAAAATGGATCATAGTAGATTGTTACATAGAATATTAAGGGTCTTATAAAAATAAGCAAAGATATAGGACATTATATCCACTACAATAAAATGGAAAAAAATAGACCATTATATAGACCAATTGTCCATTTGGTGCTTTCATTTATGTATAAAGATGCATAACAGTAAACCATTGCACATAATGGGAAGCATATAATACAAAAAAGTAACATCCAAGTCATTATACAAATTTATTATGTGGTTTAAAATAACACACACACACACACACACACACACTTACATGTACATATATACATACATGTACATACATACATAC
>JARHVA010001900.1:2515000-2605000 GCA_037957365.1 Torreya grandis | reverse complement strand
CACATAAATAAAAATGGCTTTTTTCCCTCCACCATAAATATTCTCCTTCTATCTCATTTAAAATCATTCTCCACCAAGAAATCAAGGGGTTTGTTACAAATCCCCATTCCTTATAAAGGAAGTTGAAACAATCATTTTCCTTGCAAATTCATGAAGATTTTAGACATGAAAAAGGATTTGTTATACAAGGATCATCTTGGTGGAAAATTTGCAATTTTATATCTGAGATGGGTGAAAAAACCATAAATAGATGGCTTCTCCTCTATTCAAGGGGTTGATTGACCATTGTATTGGTCATTGTATTGGTTACTGTTGGTCTTTGCATCTTTCTAAGTATAGGTTCTTCTAAATTTTAGGATTATGGTTGTGTGTGTATTTTTCCTCTCTTGCTAAGGTGGGTATAGATGTATAACCATTAGAAATATCTAAGATCATTTCTATATGTCTCCCCTACTTGACATGGATCAAATCTACCATGTTTATCCCCATGGAAGCATTTTGAAAAATTAGTGTTTGTATGATTTTATTTGAAGTTAATGGAAAATTCTTGTGGTTATTTATTATATCATATTAATGAAATGAAATAATCAGTTTTACAAGTTCTAATTATTAGATATTTGGGTCTATGTTCATTATTTGTTATCATTTGGAGGATGCACCTAAGTCGTAAATCCCTTTCTTTAGTTATATTTGGAAATATGTTATTGAATACCTTTTAGGTGCACCCTCAGTTCATGAGTTTAATAGGAGAAATTATTTGAGATTTTAGTTTTAGTGTATGTTCTAGAATTTTAGAGATCATTTGGGCATTTTCATTCTATTGGCACCAACAAATGCAAAGTTCTCCTTTTGGTTTCCATGGCTTGAATTTTAATTTTCCTACATATTTGAAATAATTGATGTCTTGTATGTTGAAAGAATACCTAATATTTTAAAAACTACTAGCACACCACCATGCCCTTGCTATTTATTATTATAAAATTGTCCTACCCTATCCTACCATAAAAATGATATAATCATTGTTACATATCATAAGTGTCATTTGCCTACAGATGCATAAAATCTTGCATATTTAGCATGTGTTTGTATTTTGTACTTTAAACGACCCAACACTAAAAATTTTCATTTAGTCCATGCTCTTAAAAATTATTTATAATGAATATTTTAATCACTTTACCATCTATCTTTAGTAGTTTGTATGTGATCTAGTGCATTTGTGCATTCTGTATGACAACCCTTCCCAGGTGCAATGTGCATATTTGGTTGTGCCTTGGTCATATTAATTATTATTTGTGATAATAATACCCATGGAGGTTGAATTAAAAAATCACTCCGTGTGAGAAAAAACCCCTTAGGTCCTCTCACCTTGGTTCAGGTAGAGCTGGAAGTAGTAGGGAGCTGACCATACCCTTTGTAGGTGCCTCTCAATCATTTTTTACGTCTGGTCCAATCTTGATGCCAAATCCATCCTTGGGTACAATGACATACAAGTGATTTTTTTCATCATAGAGTGCAATTATATTCGAGTTTGAAAGGTTGAGTGTATGATTTGTATAATTAGGAATGAACACTTTTCTGGCACCATTGTCAGGGATTAAATTGAAGTCTTGGTTGCTTGTGTTGTTGGGGACTCTTGTAGAGAGATACTATCATTTTAATTTTCTCTACCTCTTTATGTTATTTTGAGTATCTTTGGTTTGTCAACATCACCACTCAAATGGAATTATTTTCAAGAATCAAATTAAATTCCTGGTCACTTGTTGTTTTCAAGGACTCTTGTAGAGAGTTGATTGTAAGTTTAGGTTTGAAAAAAGTTCTCCGCTATTATTTTATTGCAAGTAATCTCAACTAATTTTTTATACAAATTTCATTAATATTATATAATAAGTTTGAAATCTAGGGTAATTTGATCTTTATTTGTTATCTTCGCCTCCAACGCCATAATACTCCTCTAGGGATGTGCTAATATTTAAGAGATTTGACAATTTGACATATGTTGAATTTATTGCAGAGATCTGTAAATTTGTCATGTTTTAAAGTGGTTTTCACTATTTGAACATAAATATAAAAATTTCATTGTCTTTGCTTTCATACATCATCACTAACATTAGAAAGATATGGTTTTAATATGTATCATTGCAAGTTTATAAATGGTTATATTCTAGAAGTTTGCTTCTAGTGGCAACTCCAAAACATCATCTAGATTCAAAGAAAGATTAGTCCCCACTTTGAATATATTTATATTTGATATTTATTTTTCTTGCAAATATGGAAGTACTGAGGTCATCCTTCAAAGGTTATTAATCATAAAAACTTGTCTCACCCCTAAGTGTTCATCAAAAAGGAAAAAGACAAATATGGAGGCTTGTTAAAGGGTAAAGTGCAGCTACAAAGGACTTTCTGTGCTATCAAGATTATGATAATCCTAAATTTTTTGTTAAACTTATTATTATTCAAGATTGTCATAGTTCTTTTAACTATTCAAAATCATATAGTCCAATTTATTATCTACCTCCTTCTCAAATAGCTGAATCCTCTCCTAAGTTTGATCCCCTAAGTCCACCTCATTCACCCCATCACATTCCTTTGCCATTTATTAGTGAACCTCGCATTGAACAAATCATGAGGCATAGGGACCAAAATAACAATGAACACCCTACATTATGCATTTATTTATTTGTACCTATCAATTTTGATGACATGGAAGGTTATCCTAATCACATCACAAATGAAGTAAGGAAATTCCTTCCAAAGTTTCAAGGGAATAATGTACTAAGTGGCGATCAACACTTGAGGTCTTTTCAAAATATCATTAAAGATTATGAGGTTGAGCACAGGTTTGTGTGCATTAATATTTTTGTGCATATGTTGGAAGAATATGCACATGAGTTGTTTAACTCCCTTCCCCATAGGTGCATTGATTCATTGGAAAAGATGAACAATGTTTTTATAATTTAGTATGGTGATAGAGTTGATCCCAAATTTATTTTGGATGAATTTGAAAACATAAAAAAGAATCCTAATGAGTGCATGTAGGACTTCATTACATGATTCAACAAAGATATTATATAGATGCCTAAGAACATAAGGCATAGTAATACACCATGCTTGATAAAATACTATAATGTATTTTATAAGAAGGTTGCATACTGCTTGAGGGATACGACTCCCATCAACCTGTGCTTGACATTCAATATGGACATCCAAATTGAGAATAATGTAAATGCTATGGGGAATCCCATGAATAAGCTGGTTGATATAAAATTGGTCAATCTAGAAAAACCATAGTCCACAAAGATAGCCAAACTTGAGGAGATGGTTAAAACATTGGATTCTATTATCAAAGAAATGTCATACAATATGGCTAGAGCTAAAAAGGGGATCCCTCATGTGTCTACCAGTCAAGAGAGGGATCCAAATCTGAATCAAGCACAAAGGGGGATTACTTTCCATAATGAAGTTAATGATAGAAGGAAGAGGCTATCACATGAAGAATGAACATATAGAAATCATAATAGAGGGGATGGAAAATGTGTGTCTGATCCGTTGCATACCAAAGTAAATTCTATGAATTATGACTTTGAAATTGATTGGTGTGACAAGTGCTTCCTCCCACATTCCCCATGTGATATTGTTGAACTGATTGATGAAGATGCAAATGATCTCGAGTCTATGTCTGATGATGGTGAGCTTATGATGTTCAATTATCAAGACTCCCCATGTATGTTTTCTACCTCCATTGAAATGATGAGGGCTACTATTGTTGGTAAGTTTTGGAGTGAGGTCAATAAGGTCCCAACATACGAATGTGTTTATGATGATTGTACGACATAATCATACGTGTTACCCAATCATGATGTAATTGAATATCTGAAGTGTGCTCTAACTAATGTGTTACACATAAATGTGGAATTTGAATGTTGTTAAATAACCAACTAGTTTGATGCTAGGTTTGAAAATAAAGTTGATTTTTGGTTAATGTGATTCAGTAAAAATGGGTTATCTTTTATGCCCCTGAAGATGAAAATTTTTAGACTTCTTTTAAGTAGTACTTCGAGTGCATGAATGACATTGTAAATAATCAAGCACTCCAACTTGGTAACTACCTAAATGTAGCTAAGAAATAAGTGTATTTACAACTACTAAAAAGGTTCTAAGATCTTTTGGCATGGTTTTATCCAAATTTGATATCATGAAAAGAGGATTTATTTCAACTTGTCATCTTATCACAACCTAATAATAGTACCTTCACATAGGTGCAGAAATTGGTTTACATCATCTTGAACACCAAATTGGTATAAAAGTTAAAGAGATTAAGGAATGATAGAATTATGGAGCCACCAGTTAATGGCAAATATCTAAAACATTTTTTCAACTTATCTCATGATTGTGTATATATATTATATAGTGTTTTTATGCTTTATACTTTTGTTGCTTTGTTGCCCCTCTACTTTGAGCCTTATTTATATAGTTCCTTTCCATTATTTTTTATTACGTGTTTGTTTTCAGATCCTCCTGATCTATTTTTGTCGAGATACCTTGTTTTATAAATCCATCATGAGTGTTACTAATAAATTACTAAGTTTTGACTATATGACCCAATGGATTGGCACCAAGTCTTACATTTTTGGGTTATTCACACACCTATAAGGGATGTAAATATTCAGGTGAGAGCTACTGTTAGTTCGTAAAATTTCATTGAAGCAATTGATCCCTTGTCAAGTAAGAATGATTGAGTTTTTATCCCATGTCCCATTTTCAAGACTTTAGAGGAGGTCAAGTTCATGTTAAATTGGTTAAGCATTAATTTGGTCTTTACTTAGTTTGAAATAGCCCAATCTGTCTCAGAAAAAATATTCACACAAATATTCTAAAGGCTTATTTATTTCATACATTTTATGCATGTAAAAATTCTGAAGGGCCATATTATTTTAGGAAATTTATCTACATAAAATGCTAGATAAAATTCTAAATTTCTTGGGAAAAATGTATTGTTCATATGTTTTGAGGAAATTATTTTGGACATTTTGTCCAAAATAATTGTCTTAAAAAAAGGCCCAAAAACATGAATGCCATAGAAAAAATATCCAAAATAATTATTTCAAAGACCAAAAGGTTGAATGAAGCTAAAATGAAATGGAGTAATTATCCATAAGATGAAGTTGATGCAAGATTAAAATGTCAAAGATAGACTTGTCACGAAGACCAAAAGCTCTAAGAGCCCCATGAGAGTGACAAGTGTCACCATTTCAATGGGTTACCTAATGGTTTCATAACATGAAGGGGTCAACAAAGTCAAATAACCTCTAGATGATCATGAAGAGGACAAATATCCAACCATCATTAAATGACCAAGTAGTGTGATAGTCACATAGACATCAAAATTAAGCTTAGCCATTATACATTAGGGCTTAGATTTGATGGTCACACAGATGTCATTGACAATCATGTGAACATCAAATGATAAGTGCATGGACACGAAATTTAATCCATGATAACTATCTATTGTGGCTTAAATTTGACTATAGCATGCTTGTCAAAGATGTTTATGTAGATGCCAAACGATGGGTGCACGAATGTCAAAATTAAGCTAAGTGATTATCTTTTGGGGCTTAAGTTTTATTGTCATGTACCCATCAAATATGTTCATATGAACATCAAATGATGAGAAAATAGACATAAAATTTAACCCATAGTAGATAACTAGTATCATTTTATTGATGGCAAACAAGATCAACAGTCCATATTTGATCATACAAATCAATATCGATGACATGAGTGAGCGCTGAATTGTCAGAGATTTGGGCCAAATAAGGATCTACCACTTGGTGGAAGGGTGATAGTCTAGGTTGATATTGATTGTATAGAGTGAAAATAACCCATGATTTATCTAGATGTCATGATCTTGGGAGGTCTTAATAGAGATATAAAGTCTTGCAATAAAATATAATGCTAACTGGACACTGAAATCCTACAAACCAACCATGTGGCATACTCATGTTCATCATTCATATAAGGATATGTCATGTCCACATAATAAGGAGGGAATTTCAAAAAAATTCAAGTCATATGTGGCATATGATGAACCCTCTAAGGAGGATCAAGTATCCTTTAACCACTTTAGAAGGCTAGATTTGGTGATGGTAGTTTGGACAAGTCTACAGTGAAATGCTCCATGGATAAACAAAAAGTTCAACTACATATGGAGACAAGTAATGTTGAGGTTGGTTTGAATAAAAATATTGGTGAGAAGAGTTATATGGTGATGCCACATAGGCATGCATGACACATTCAAGGACCCTGTGTAATGTAGTTAGCAAAGCTTTCACCACTAATAGCAACTTCACAATTTGTAAATTATAAATTTACAAGAGGCGCCTAGATTTACCTAAATAATTCAAAAGTTTAAATTAATGCATTTTTCCATTAAAAATATATGAGGGAATCTCTTAAATTCCAAATGTGAAAAATCAAAAGTGAATAAATATGAAATATGAAAAAAAAGTTGAAGCCAAAAAGTAAAAAGTTGAAAATAACCCATGTCTTTTGCATTTTCTCACATTTTTCTCATCCAATCTCCTCCAATGGGAGAGATATTATGGGTTTAGAAGTAAAATTTGGGCCAATAAAAATAAGATCATTCAAAGGGTCATGGATCCAAAATACTCCTAGGACATCATTGCAAGACTAGGTTGTTCCATGGCATGCATAAAGGGAAGGGTAGTTGTTTAGGGGTTTCCAACTATGTAAACAAGTGGTCCAAGGCATGTTTAGATAGTTCCACATAAATAAAAATGGTTTGTTTTCCTACCACCATGAATATTATCCTTCTATCTTGTTTTAAACCATTTCCAACAATGAAATCAAGGGTGAATTGTAAATCCCCATCATTCTTTGTAAAGGCAGTTGCAATAATCATTTTCCTTATAAATACATGAATATTTCAGGCATGGCAAAGGATTTACTCCACCTAAGAGCATCATGGTGAAAATTTGGAAATTCTAGATTTGAAATGGGAGAAAATGTATAAATATAGAGCTTATCCTCTATTTAGGGGGTTGGTTGGCTATTGTGTTGGTTATTTTTGGCCTTTGCTTCTCTCCAAGTATAGGTTGTTATAAATATTGGTATTAAGGTTGTGTTTGTATTTTTTCTCTTTTTATAAGGTGGCTATATATATACATCCATTAGCAAGCTCTGAGAGCATCTTTATATGTCTCCCCTACCTAATGTTGAGTAAACACACCATGCCTGTCCCAACGACAACATTTTGAAACATTAGTGTATGTAAGATTTTCTTTCAATTTAATGGAAAATAATTCTTGTTATTTATTTTATCTTATTAATGAAATTCAATAACGTGTTGTATAAGTTATTTTAATTAGATATTTGGGTCTGTATTCATTACTTGTTGTCATTTTGCATGTACCTAGGTTATAAATCCCTTTATGTAGTTATATTTGGAAGTATGTTGTTGAAAAACTTTTAAGGGCGCCTTGGGTTCATGAATTCAATAGGATAAATTATTTTATATTATAATTTTAGTGTATGTTCTAGGGTTTTAGGGATAATTTTGGCATTTTAATTCTATTGACACTGATAGATGCAAAGTTCTCCTTGTAGTTTCCATGGCTTGCATTTTAGTTTTCCAACATATTTAAAATAAGCGATGTTATGTATGTTTAAATAATCCTTTTTGTTTTAAAAAATACCAACACATAACCATGCCCTTCCTATTTATTATTATCAAGCTATCCTACCCTATCCTACCCTATAAATAATACAATCCTTATTGCATATCATAAGTGTCATTTGACTATAGATGCATATAATATTGCATACTTAGTATGTGTTTATAGTTTTATCTTTAAATGACCCAAAAATATAGTTTGTTATTCATCCATATTGTTGAAAGTTTTTTAAAATTAAGATTGCAATCACTTTACCATCTATCTTTAGTAGCTTATATGTGATCTAGTGCATTTTTGCATTCTATGTGACAACCCTTCCTCAGTGGAGTGTGCAAGTTTTTTTGCACGCTGGTCATATTCATTTTTATTTGTGCTAATAATTTTCATGGATGTTTAATTGAAGAATCACTCCATATGAGTAAAATACTCTATAAGTCCTCTCACCCTTGTTCAGGTAGAGCTAAAAATAGCAGGGAGCTAGTCATACCCTTTTTAGGTGCCTCTCAGTCATTTTTATGTTTTGTCTACTCTTGATGCCAAACCCATCCCTAGATATACTAACATATCATTAGGTTTTTCATCTTTTTTTGCTATTTTCTCTCAAGTGTACAAGGCTAAGTGTATGAGGTGTCCAACTAAGAACCAACCGTTATAACCATTCCATTAAATGGTGACAAGAATGGGTTTTTCTAATGTTTAATTTATTATTACTAATGGAAAGAGTGATATAGGTGGTGGAGAACATGGTACTATGTTTCTCTCAGTGTTATGTTTCTATTAACTTAGTATTTAGTATAAGGGTTTCTTGTGGTCTTTCAAAACATTTATTGTGTTCATTTTTGTGGATAACTCATTCAAGTTCATAATAGAAGGATCATTAAAATCCATTTGATATATTTTTGACTACTTGAACCAATTAGCATTAATATTAGGTGGAGAAAAGTTGGGATTTTTTGGATATTGTTTAGCTAAATGTATTCCTTTTTTACATAGGATTATGGATAACATATATGTGTTCCATATAGATGTTTTATATGAATCATTGCTCCACTATTTTCCATCTTATTACACACTATATAATTCTCTACATCTTTCTTGCATGTATAATACCCTTTAAATTCTTTATAATGGTCTACTATTGTTGATATTTATACATAAATTAAAGGAACTAATGAATTATTTTTGGTTTGCCTTAACATGTTGTTAATAGATGTTAGCCCAACCATGAAATGTGAGCGAACTATATACATATGGCCATTTCATGACCTGGGATATTTAATATTGATAATGAATAATGATAGGCCATTATATAGACTAATGGATAATTGGTTCCTTTCTTTTATGTTGTAGGAATTCATGTTTTAGTGTTTATGTGAAGGGTATCCCCAAATGCTCAAGATAATACTTAGATTGATAATGAAAAATAATGGACCATTATACAAAATGATGGTTCTAGTTCATTGTTACTTTCCTTTATATAAAAAGATGAATAAAGATGTAAATATAATAGGGGTCAGAATTCTAAACATTCAAATTCCTTTAATGTATAAAGCTAGAATACAATTACATTGAGTTGAGCTTCCTTAACGTATAGTATATCTGAGAATGATATATTGAATGTAAAGGGTATTATATATAAAAATTAATGGTGAAGATTCAAGGCATTACAAAGAATTATTTTACCTTTGTATTTGAATGTATGACATTCTGACCCCTACTTTACTCACTAACTGTGTATGTACACTCAAAATATGAAGCCTATTGGTTATCCTTCAATCCAACTTTTATTCAAACACTCCACTGGTTTCATTCTTGATTTAATGAGTATATTACCCTATGTACTAATCCTCTATTGTAATACTTACTAATGCCCTATTGATTTTATACTTAACTATACTAGTATCATGCCCTTATATAATTTCTTATGTACTTAGTGCCCTATTGTATGAGGTAGAGTATAGGAGTGTGAGTTTTGTTTGAAGTAGTAACTAACATTGAATGAATTATGTGTTCAATTAATTATATGTATAACATCATAATTATACAAATTATTTAAGTAAATTATTCCTTGAATGAATTGTTATGCCATATATAATCATTAATTCTTTCAATCAAGAAAAAATACCGTCAAAATAAAACAAAATATGACCTAACTAATCATTAATTCCTTTAAGCAATCAACAATATAATGAACATAATACACCTGTGCTCTTCAGTAATAATTGTGCTAATATGAAGCTTGGGAATGTACAATTCATTTTTATGGGCTTTAAAACCATTTATTATGTTCATTTTTCCTGATAACTCAATCAAGTTAATAATAGAGAGCACTCATGGAAAAACCATTGACTATATTGTTGATTGATTGAACCCCTTACGGAATGCCTATTTGATAGTGATTTTAGTATCTTTCTAATGTTTTATTTACTATTACTAATGGTTATAATGAACAGATGTGGTGTATAACATAGTACTATTTATCTCTCACTGTTATGTTTCTATTAACTTAGTACCCATTACAAGTGTTTCTTGTGGGCTTGCAAAACACTTATTGTGTTCATCTTTGTTTATAAATCTATCAAGTTAATAATAGAAGGATCATGGAAACACATTGGATTTTTTCTAGTCATGGACACAAAGGGTGAAGGAAACTAATCTCGTCAAGGGGTGCAGGAATTGAAAATAATGAAAAATGAAGTTTACTTCTACTTGATTATTAAAACCTCATGATTTCTTTGGTTGGGCCCAAAAACACCTTAAAAATCATAGTTAAGGTCAAAACCCATTATTAATGCAAATATAAATGGCTAGGCCCAAAAAATTGGGGTTATGTAATGGAGAAAAGGATGTGACTAGTCGGGGGTTAACATCTAGCATGGACGTCCACACAAAAATCACCCACTAACTATATTGTTGATTTATTGAAGAAATTAGATTTTTTTTGGAAAGAGTTGGAGTTTTTTTTTAATAGTGTTTACCTAGAATATGAAGGTATATAGGTCAAATTATTTTATATATAGCATATACAACAATGATTATGTATTCACTAAATTATATGTAACATTTATATTTTATTGATGAACACATGTATTTTATGATCTTGTACTTTCTCATATTATATGTGTATATTATATGCATCTTGAAATATGGAATTGAAGATTTGATTTAGTTATTAATGTTTTCATGCATTTATTGATGCTCCATTCATTTTTTCCTTATATAGGATGTTACCAATAAAATTACTAGAGATAGGATTGAAATTGATAGGAGTTGATAAATGAATTTTATACTATTTTTACATACTTACCAATATATAAAGTGTACTAAATTTATACTAATTTGCTATACTAATTTTTTACTCTTCTTTAACAAGGTATAAATTTAATACCATAATCATATTCACGTAATAATGTTTCCAATACAATGGACAGTTCATCATAGTATCATGACTTTATTTTCAAGTAGGTATTCCTAGAATTAGTTAAATAAAGATAAAGAATGTAAACCTTCATAACATATAATGTTCCCAATCATGCTTCAACAAATTTATCATTGTTAACCTATATAACTCACATATTAATCCACATTCCAAGTCATTATTATTGTTGTGTCCCTTGTATACATGTTGCAATCATATCAAGGTTTAAAACAAACATAGATGAGGATCGTAAACCTAACTTAAAGTATAAATGAATTCAATATTGTCAAAGCATTAGGATCAATATAGATCACCCTTAGAAAACCAAACAAAAGATTTATGGATATATCCTAGTCTTCATTATTGTGATGACATGATCTCTAAGATAAAATAAATATCAAGGTGGAATGTTATCATATCTAATCCTTTGAACATAATATTAAAACTGTAAAATCATTTATATTATCATTTATAGTGGTTTACTTTAGTCTTTAATTATTTTGTTAATTGAATAAGGGTTTTATTTGTTAGTGGTTTATTTTAATCTTCAATTATTTATTAAGGGTAAGTGAGGGTGAGATGCACATTTGTTTATTTTAGTCTTAAATTATTTATAATTTAAAGAGGATTTTTTTATTTTCGGGAAAGGGTATCCCTGTTCATGAACATGTATTGTATGCATCACATACTTTTTCATGCTCTATATATATCAAACATGTTGGAATATGTGAATGGATGTGGTAAATTTTATGTCTTTGTACTTTTATCTATATAATTTTTGGGAACTATCAACATCTACACATAAATTAATTTTAGGGTACTGAATTTTTTGCTAAAATTGGTCAACTTGATATAGAATTAAGGTAGTAAAATGAATGAGAAAAACATAAAAGACATAGCAAAAATACCTTAAAAGGGAAATACAATAAATTTTATTTATTCAAGATAAATATGTACATACATTTCCTAATGGGAAAAGTCTCATTATACTAAACAAATCCATTTTTAATATGATCTGAGAACAGATTTACACTCTCTTCTTTGTATATTATTTTGTATTTGAGAATAGTATGTCATAGGATTTGGGAGTATGTATCACATAAATATAGTGACTCTACACAAAAATAATAATCCACCAAATATAAAAATTAAGGTGAACATTTCTTATCCTCTTTTGTTCCTATCATAGCTAAAATTCCACATTTTCATCATTCTCACATGAAACATATGTGTATGTTTCTTGTTCAGAAATGGTAACATGTTCCTATGATAAGAAAGGACATAAAATAATATCATAATCCCATTTCATATATATATAAAAATTGATTTTAAAGAATGATAACAACTTCACAAAATGGTTAAAATGGTAATCTCGAAATATGCTTAGAAAATCTATCTTATACTATAACTTAAAAAATCTTACCACAACTTCAACATTATCGTTATGATGATGCTTGGTATTCCACTCTTAATCCATAAGCTAATCTAAGTGTGTTAAAACTATTTAAAGAAACCATCATGAATCAGTAAATGAAATCAAAGCCATATGAAATCAAGCTCTATATTATCTATGAGTAAAGTATTTTTATGTGTCAAAAACATATCTATTCCTCAAAGGGTCTATTAACATTCTTCATGTTTAAAATTTTCCCATGAATATAGTATGTCCCTACCCACCCCAGCCATTAGTTGGAGAGTTGAATAGTTTATTTGGTTTTCAACCCAAAACACAAAAGCATATGCTTAAATTAGTTTAAGAATTAGATCCAATGTAGGGAAATAAAATTCATCAACTTAGTAAAATTAGTTTATGCATTTAAATTAGTCAAATTAAACTATAATAATATGGAGCATAGTATACCATTACATAGAATATAAAAGGTATTATACAAATAGGCAAATATGTAGGATATTATATCCACTACAATAAGATGTTCAAAATTAGACCATTATATATACCGATGGTCCATTGGGCACATTTATTTATGTAGAAAGATGCATAACAAAAAACCATTACATAGCATTTAAAGGATGTTATACATACAAGAAATATGCAAGTCATTATACAGAGTGTAATATATGGTTTACAACAATGAATACACACACACACACACACACACACACACACACACACACACACACACACACACACACACACACACACACACACACACACACACACACACACACACACACACACACACACACACACACACACACACACACACACACACACACACACACACACACACTCCATTATAAATAATGTAAAGTCTATGATTTTTACCTTACTCAAAGAAAGTGGATAGGGATCCATGTAGATTTGATAGTGTTGTTGTACAATGTTAAAGTGTGACTGTATATCTATAGTAAAAGTTGAAATGATGAAATATGGATGAGCTAATTTGGAGGGAGAAGATGGATATCTATCATGATCACTTTCTTATTGTTTTTTCACATTAAAATAATGTATTCTATCATTGACTTGCACGCTCATCCTTTGAATATTAATGTAACAACTAATTATCACATTATGTTTCATAAATACCAACTGCATTATCATTATGATCCATACACAGATGGCACTTATAGATAATACATGTAATGCAACATGTAAAATTTGAGTAATATTGGGTCTAAACATAAGAATCAAGAAAAGGTAGAGGTGTCTCAGATTTGGATCTTATCCATACTATACTATAAACATTTACCTATATACCTTACATTTGAATATGAATTAAGTGTTCCACTTTCTAACCTAGCTCATACTGAGGCAACACCTATAGTCATACAAGATGACATCAATAGTACCTATCCAATATAGATAAAAATAAATCAAGTAAAATAAGTCTAAACTAAAAACATGAAAGAATAAACCATCATTTATTAGTAAGTGAAATCATATATATACCAAATCAAAGTCTATATTATCTATGAGTAAAGAGTATTTACACATCAATATCATACTTTTTTCTCAAAGAGTCTTTTAACATTCATGGAATTTAAAATGATCCCATCCATATAGTGGGTCCTTATCCACCCCAACCATTGGTTGGAGAGTGGAATAATACACTCGTATTTGAATCCAAAACATAAAATCATATGCCTTAAGTAGTTTAAGAATGATATCCAAATATCATTTTGAAAGATACATAATAGATTATCATTCAATCCAAATTCATATTGAAAAATTGATGTATTTACACAAATTTAATCATATTTTCATTAAACTTTCAGCTATTCAATATGAACACACTAATCTCAAAACTAATAAATTAACCATTGAAAACACAATCAACTATACAAGTATACAAACAAACTTCATAAAACTTATAAATTAGAGTACAAGATGGGGTCTAAACATAAGAAACAATCAAAGGTAGAGGTGTCTTGGATTTGGATCTCATTCTTAATATATTATAAGTACATACCTGTACACCTTATGTTTAAATCCAAATTAAGTGTTCCACTTTCAAAGATAGGTTATACTAAGGCAATAAATGTATTCATACAAAATGACACTAGCAGTACATGTCCAATATATCTCAATAAAAATGTAATATAATAAATCTTAAATGACATAATGTAAATGAAATATGTTGTAGTTATCACAAGTTCTTAATATATTTAATTAATGATCAAACAATAATAGAAAACATAATATTAGGTATGATTTATCATGATAATTTTTAATCATTGTATCCAAGCAAGAAGAAACTATCCCATATGGTTGTGACCTTATTAGATGTTAAAATGATATTATGCATTTTTTATACTTCATCTACCCTTGTAAATAATCTAATTAATTATAATAACCATTGAGCATAACTAGTAACATCATTCGACATGGATTCCCATGCTGGATATTAACCCTTGATAGAATTGACTATCACATCCATTTATTGGTCACTTTTCCCTAAGTGTGTTGGGAGTAACTATTTTGATTTGCCTTAGCCATAGTTATTTTAATTAACCTTAATTTATCACCTTAACCGTGATTATCATGATGAGTGTATTTGTTGATTTATCTCATAATTGAGGATGTGATATGTGTTGGCCATCATCAGAGGGCTAATGGAATGGATAGAGTATCTAGGAAGCATGTTGAAGGACACTAGAAATTTACCTCCATGTGCCTAATAGATACTTTATCTACCCTTAGAGTATCTAGTAGGCACATGGATTCTACATTGATTTTTGACCTCCACACTCATGTAGGATACTCCATTTACTCTCAAAATATCCAATAAGCATATTGAGGACACACTAATAGATAACCTTTACGTGCATGTTGGATACTTAATTTACCCTTGCAACATCCAACAAGCTCATTAAAGACACACTACCAGTTGACATATATGTGTGTATTAGATTTTCCATCTAGCCTCCACCTCTATCCATTATGTTGGCCCCTTAGTGCTCAGATGATGGGAGAGCCTTAACTAGCAGCCGATTTTGTATTTTTGGGTGATATGTCTATGGGACCCACTAAATATTTCAAAGTTTAATGATCATAATTGGGATAACATCTATTAATAACATGTTAAAGATAATAAAAATAATTTTTTCAAAAAATAATGATTAAATTAAATAATAGTGGTTAAGGCAAATGTCAGTTGAAAGATAAAATTCTAATTCTTGTTGAATGCTAACTTGTTACTTGTACACCTTTCCCTTATTTTAAGATTATACTAGTTCTCATTTTCCATTACAATATTCATTATCTACCTTACAAGAGTCATTTGTTGTTACCCAATTATAGAAGATCAAACTATAAGAGAATCCTTGGGGAGGCCTTTTTTATTGAGCATAACTAATGATAACATTTGGTGTGCACTTCCATGTGAGATGTTGACCCTAGGATAGTCCCTGTCCACCTCTCTATTAGCAATTCAATGTTCCATTTCCATCCCATCCATAAAATAAAAGTAATAAAAAATAAAGCCTTATATGACATTATTTATGTAGAATATAAGGCTAAATATTATTTACAAGACAAAGCTTTCTTGATAAGTATACCAAGCTAGTACATTTGGCATGGATCAACATGCTTGATGTTGACCCTGAGTTGTCCCACAAGACTAAAAGTTAAAAGTCAACCAATTTACTCATAATACATAATGTTTATAATATAAGGATCATGGAAACCAATTAACTGTATTGTTGACTTCTTGAACTTGATGGTATACTTGTTTGGGAATGATTTTAGGATCTTAAACTATTCTATGCTTAAATGTGCATCTATATTTTGTGAATGGGATCATTTTGATGGTGTTTATAACCATTCCCTTAAATGTTGATATGAATGGATGTTTCTAATGTTTAATTTATTATTACTAATGGAAAGAGTGACGTAGGTGGTGGAGAACTCAATACTATGTTTCTCTCAATGCTATGTTTCTATTAACATAGTATTCAGTATAAGGGTTTCTTGTGGTCTTTCAAAACACTTACTATTTTCATTTTTTTGATAACTCATTCAAGTTCATAATATAAGGATAATTAAAATATGTTTACTATGTTGTTGACTACTTGAATCAATTGGCATTAATATTAGGTGGGGCAGAGTTGGGATTTTTTTAATAGTGTTTATCTAAATGTATTCCTTTTTTACATAGGATTATGGACAACATATATGAGTTGCATATATATGTCTTATATGAAACATTGGTCCATATAATCATCCACTATTTTCCATCTTATTAAAAAAAATATAATTCCCTACATCATGCCTACAGGTATAATACCCTTTACATTTTGTAGAATGGTATACTATTGTACATCTTGATACATAAATGAAAGAAACTAATGAAATAGTTGTCATTTGCCTTAACATGTTGTTAACAGATGTTATCCCAACCATGAAAAGTAAATTAACTATTTACTTAAGGCACTTTCATGATTTGGGATAGTTAATATTGATAATGAATAATGATAAACGATTATCCAAACTGATGGGTCATTGGTTCCTTTCTTTTATGATACAGGATGATTATTTTAGTGATTATGAGAAGGGTACCCCCAAATGCTCAAGATAATACTTAGTATTGATAATGAAAAATAATATACCATTATAAAAATTAAGGGTATTGGTTCATTGGTTGCTTTCATTTATATAAAAATAAAAATAATGAAGTAAATAAAATAGGAGCTAGAATTCTTAACATTCAAATTGATTTAATGTATAAATATAGAATATAAATGCATTGATTTGAGATTCCTTTATACATATTATATCTAAGAATGATATACTGAATTTAAAGGCTATTATACAAATAAATGAATGGTGAAGATTCAGGGCATTACAAACAATTGTTTACATTTGTATTTGAATGTTTGACATTTTGACCCCTGCACTACTCACTAACCATGTGTATTCACTCAAAATATGAAGCCTATTGGTTATACTTCATTGCAAATTTTGTTCAAACACTATTGATTTAATGCTTGATTGTATGAGTATATTTTTCTATGTAATAATATTATGTTGTAATACTTACAAATGCCCTATTAATTTTATACTTAATTGTACTAGTATCATTCCCTATTATAATTCCCTATGTACCTAGTGCCCTATTGTATGAGGTAGAGTATATAAGAGTGAGTTTTGTTTGAAGTAGTATTTGATAATGAATAAATTATGTGTTCAATGAATTCTATGTAGCACATCATAGTTATAGAAATTATTTAAATAAATTATGCTTTGAATGTATGAATATGACCTACATAATCATAAATTCTTTTAATCAAGAAATAATACCATCAAACCAAAATAAAATATTCCCTAACTAATCATTAATTCCTTCAAGCAATCAATAATACAATGAACATAATACACATTTCTTCTTCAGTAATAATTGTGTTAATGTGAAGATTGGGAATGTATAATTATTTGTTATAAGCTTCGAAAACACTTATTGTGTTCAGTTTTCTTGATAACAAAATCAAGTTAAAAATAGAGAGTGCTCATGGAAAACCATTGAATGTATTGTTGATTACCTGAATCCCTTATGTAATGTCTATTTGGTAGTGATTTTAGGATCTTTATAGTTGTTAATTTAATGTTGATAATGGATATAATGAACATAGGTATAACATAGTACTATTTATCTGTCAATGCTATGTTTCTACTAACTTAGTACCCATTATAAGTCTTTCTTATGGGCTTGCAATACACTTATTATATTCATCTTTGTTCATATCTCTATCAAATTAGTAATAGAAGGATTATGGAAACACACTAAATTTTATGTAGTCATGGACATAAAGGGTGAGGGAAACTAAGCTTGTCAACAGGTGCAGGAATTAAAAATAATAAGAACTAAAGTTTACTTCTCCTTGACTATTAAAACTCCTCATGACTGTATCGGTGGGGCCCAAAAATGTCTTTAAATTATAGTTAAGTCAAAAAACCATGATTAATGCAAAAAAAAATGGCTAAGCCTAATGAAATAGTGGTAAAGTGATGGAGAAAAGGATATGACTAGATAAGGGTTAACATCCATCATGGTGCTTCACACCAAAAGCACCCATTGACTATATTATTGACTGTTTGAAGTAATTAATGTTTTGAGGAAAGAGTTGGAGTTTTATGTGAGTAGTGTTTAGCTAGAAGACAAAGGTATGGAGTTCAAATTCTTTTATATATAGCATACACAATAATGATTATGCATTCACTAAATTCTATGTAGCATATCCTAGTTACATAAAATATCCAATACGTTGAATGGATGATTATGCCTTATGTAATCATTAATTACTTCAATGCTCAAGGGTTATATATTCAATTATGATTATGTTTTGAATGAGTAAATATGCACTAAATAATCATTAATTCCTTTAATAAAATAATAGTAAAGTCAACACAAACTGACTCTAGATCAATATTATGCTCAAGGGTTGGATATTAAATAATGCATATGAGTACAACCCATAATAATTGTTAGATATGCTACATATAAAGTGAATTGAACTATATACCTTTATATTCTAGATTTATGATGTAAATAATGTTTGTAAATTCGACCATTATTGGTTACATACAATCAAGTATAGTTATTACCATTGTTTGCTTCAGATAAGATAATGATTATGCATTAATAAAAAATTAATTCCTTTAAGTAGTGAATAATAAAATTAGGATAAGAAAACCCAAATGATATTATTCTCAAGAGATGGATATCCGTACATGAAGATAATGATTATGTGTTGAATTAATGGTTATGCCCTAAGAAATCATTTATTCCTTCAATGAAGACAACAATAAAATAAATATAAAACCATACCAAATTGATATTATGACATACAGTGATTATTAAAACTATATAATAATGCAAATAATGATTATACATTGAATGCTAATTATAAAAACTATTCAACAATGTAGACACTGATTATGCATTGAATGACTGATTATGCCCTAAGTAATAATTAATTCCTTCAAGCAATTAAAAATAAAGTCAAACCAACCCAAAGCTAATATAATGCTCAATCGTTGGATATTGAACAATATAGACAATTATTATCTATTATAAATTAAAAAACCCAATTTTATTATGCAAACTAAACTGATATGTGCTTCTCATAAATATAAAACATCTCATAAGGTTGCAACATTAAAATCTTACCAACAAAAGGAATGATAACTTCACATATTGGGCATTACGTATACTAATATTCAAAATCCCATCTCCTCATCCTTAGATATAATTTTCATATTCACCATTGGATATGTAGAGTATCAATGGTGGGCTTCGACCAAAAAACATAAAGGTCCACAACTATTTATCTAGTCATGGAAATGAAGAAGATGAGGGAAATGGGCTCCTTGCAATCATACATTATTCCATTATTGAGCAAGGGAAGGATAAGTGGGGAAGGAGAGTCTCCATAGAGATTGTGAAGTAGCACAAGGTTTCAAAATAATGAAAACTAAATTAAGCTTTTGCTTTGATATTAACATTCCTTATAACTACATTGGTAGGGCTTGGAGTGATCATGGCTAAGATAACAATGATGGTTATGTAAATTCTAGTAGACGGGAAGGGGAGAATTGAAGGGTTAATAAATAAGTAGATGCGGATCATCTAGAGGTCAATCTACAGTGTGTCAAGTCCACACCAAATGATACTTCTAGTTATGCTCAATTCCTATTACATGGAAATGCCTAAAAAAGCTTTTGGGGGCATTGTTCACTATTGGCATATAATATTGAATATAAGTGGTTGAAAGATATTAAATTTAAAAACACTCAAATATTAGTCCCATATGATTTTTTTCTATTTCTAAGAGGTTTTATTATAAATATTTAGGTTTGTGTTATTTACAAGGCTTGTAGAGGTTGTGTTTGGTTATTGCATGTGGTCCATGGACTCAAATATTTTGAATAATGACTGCAAGGTAAAAAAAAAAATATTATTATATAATTTTTCATACATTTACCATATTTAATAAATTAATACTATATATATAAAAGATCCTATTATGTAATGTGTATAAGATTGTAATCTATGTCAGGGTAGGTTAACATGTTAATGAATTATAATGTTTATGTGAAAAAACAACTTATTATGTTTAGTTGTGAGAATGTTGATGCATTTGGATTTATTAAGCTAACAAAAGTTAACTTGTAAATGTGATGTATGAACACGTGATTAAAGAAAGAGATTCTATTATTAATATATCTTAATTTGGTCATTCATTGATTAAAGGCATGAGATGATTCATAGGGATAGTTAGAATATTAACCAAGACTCACTTGCATTTTCATCCATATAGGTTATGAAATCCATCAGTTATACCTAAATGGATTTGATACGTTAGTTGATGATTAATAATTTAGCATTTTATTATAAATTTATTTATAATTTATAATTTAAATAGTTATAGATGTGTGTAATAAATTTTACAAGGGGAAGACAAAGGTACTATTCTAGTGATTTCATTTCTAATAAGACTCAAATATTTTTTAAACCATTGGAAATATTATATAGATGGATATATAGTGGTTATATTTTTTGGGGGAATTGTTTTAGAATTATAAATATCATGTCCAATTTGTTGTGTAATTATGTGTAAAATTTCCAACACGAGACAAAATGTTTTGAATTAGTTTATTTTACATATGCTTCTATATGTTGAGATTATATGGCTACTAATTATGTGCCTAAAATAATCATTTCATTAAATTAAGTCATATTATAATGCACAAAATAATTGAATATATCTGAAATTAAATTATAAAATCAAGGAAATTAGATTCTAATCTTTTTCTACTAATTTCATTTCCAGCAAGGCTCTAATATTATTGTTAACCATCAAAAATAATAATCGCATGGATACATAGTGGTTGCAATTTTCTTTGGAATTGATCGAGAATCACACATATTTTCATCTCTAATTTTTTAAGTGATTGTAGACAAAAGTTCCAACATGAGATAAAATGTTTTGAATAGGTTTATATTTCAAATGCTTCCATATGTTACATTGATATAGATAATGAATATGACTAAAACCATAATTTCATTAAATTTAATCATATTATAATGCATAACATAATTCAATATAGATTAAATTGGATTATAAAATCAATTAAATCAAATTCCAATATCAATGAAAATGTACTCTAGTATCGATGAAAATGAATTTCAATATAGAGGAATTCTAATTTTAATACAATGAAAATGGAATTTAATATAGATATAAATAAATTAATATTAAATAAAATAAATTTCAATATTTAAAAAATTCATTCTTATCGTATGTTTTGATTCTAATATTTCTCATAGATAACAACTTTAATGTTTCATCATAAATTGAAATGTATTAATTGTTTTGAAACTAACAATTCCCATAGATGTAAATGAACTGGTGGAGTGAGACGTTACATCAAAAAATTCTTTCGAGAGAGAGCCTTAAGTTAAATGGAATCTAAATACAAACTTCAATGAAAATTTTTCTTTAGAAGCAAAATTGAAATGAAAGGTTGTAGAATATCATGAGATTCACTGCATTCAAGAGCTAACTCTCTCTAAATAATGTGAGAGATTTTGAATCTACATCCCCAATTAAATCAAAGATAAATGTTCTTCAAAAATTTCAAAGGCCCTAGTAGGGATGTTTTTGGGAGCTCATTCAAATATTGACATATTTAGGATTTAGGATTCCAATCAATGGACAACAAATAGGCACCTCAATATCTCTTCCATAAGCAATGAATTTTTCCTCATTCTATGTAACAATGAAGAATATTGTGAACTTATTTTGGTTAGAGGACCTTGGTTCATGGGTAAATCAAGACTATTCTTAGAAAATGGAATGTTAGTTGTGACCTAGACTAAGAAAGAATCAATCTCATGCCTATATGGATTAGAATATAAGCACTCCCATTAGAAATATGGGATGAATATGTATGCAATAACATCACCAAAACTATAGGATACTTAATAGTGTTTGATTCTTCTGTTAAAAACAAACCATGAATGGTCAATGTGAGTTTTTATGTCAATGCTTATATGGATCAAGATATCAAAAACTCTATCACTCAAGACTCCTCTATTAGGAATGGAACCAAAAGATAGAATATGAAAACACAACACTAAATTTGTAAGGTTGTAAGAAACTAGATCATCTAACTATGGATTTTCCAACATTCATCAAAAATGGAAACACATTCATAATTGTAAATGATAAACAATACTAGGTAAGAAAACCTGAAGGCCATCAATCATCAACAGGAGAATGTCAAACCTCTATTACCTATATCGTAGAGAAAAATCAACACATCCCAAGGTAGATTCTTAGTAGAACAAAAAGTATATAATAGAAAAGGATCACCTAAGACCAGACACTTTGGTCATGCCATAGAAAGAGAAGCCTAATAGAGTGTAAGTTATGAACCCCATGACAAAGTAAGTATAATCTGAGTACTCACCACATAACTTCAATATAAAAAAAGGTATAAATGTTGAATCAATATACAAAGAGTTCCCCCTAGTGATTGAGGTAAGAAATTTTGAAGACATGACATCTCCTTCAAAATTCTAGCATCATCTCATTAGTAGTAATAGCTTTCAATACCTCCAACTCTCTAAAGAAGAAGAGGAAGAAATGAAAAATTCCCCAAATTAGTCATGATAAATAGAAATACAAGAATGGACTTCCATCCAACAAGAAATATTAGAAATATAAATGGATTTAGCAATCTTATAAAGAATAAAAAAATATAGTCTCTTCTCTAACTCTTAGAAATGAAAAGAAAAAAGAAAAAACATCACCATAGTTAAAATACAAATTTCAAAATCAACCCAATGTAGGAATTACCACAAAAAAGGGGAGTTTTTAAATAATAAAATAGACCAAGACATGGATGAACCTCAGTCAAGAATACATGAAAGGCTCCACAAACTCCTCACAAGAATTTTCTATGAAAATAATTAGCTAGAACATAAGAGGAATGAATAATAATAAATGTTTAGAGATATTTGAAATAATAAACTCCCAATTATGATTAAAATTCAATAAAATAAAATGCAAGTAGATAATATTAAATAAATTAAGCACAAAGTGTGGAAAGAGGCAAAAATGGCATCAATTAGATCCTCTGATGCCTCAGGTGGCACAACAAATATATGGGATGAACAATGTTAATAAAATAAATTATCCTAAAAACTTATCATCATCTAGACATCCTCTTCAAATATTATGATTCTTAAAAGATTTTGATCCTTTCAAATGTTTATACTACTAACACTCCCTCAACATGCAAAAAAATGTGTTATAATCTCATTTACTTTAGATCAAATTTCAAATAAATCAACCAGAACATCATTGAAGACTTTAAAACTCCCCTTTCTTTGTATGAAAAAAATGAGGCTCTCAAATATACTATAATAGCATGGAGGACATATCTGACTCCATTAACCATAATAGCCTTTTTGATGTGGAATTTAGAGGCTCATCATTCACCTAGACTAATAGATTAACTAGAGACAACTTGATTTAGCTCCATCTTGACCGTGCTCTCATTGACTCTAGGTGGCTCATGACCCAATATTTCAATCTCTCCATCCTTCCTCTAATTAGATAAAATAATGATATAATTCATTTAATTAAGGGAAATAAATCCAAAAAGCACAAATCTCTCTTCATATTTGAATACATGTGGTTCTCTAAGCAAAAGATAAAGGAGTGGATTCAATAATGGTGGGGAATAAACACCTAAGTCAGTGCCATGTACAAACTTTCCCAAAAAATCAAGAATATCAAAATAAATATCCAAACATGGAATCATAATGTCTTTGGAAATATGCTCTTCCAGAAGGATAAAGTTGAAACTGATATTAAAAATCTTGAATATCAAGTGGAAAATAAAGGACTGAATGAGGAGCTATGATCTAAAGAAAAAATCCTATTAAGCGACTACCATAACCTTGTGTCCCATGAGGAATCTTTTTGGATACTCAAATCAATAGTAATTTGGCTTAAAGAGGAAGACCTAAACATGAAACTCTTCCATATGTCTACTTTAAAACATAAAATCCATAATAAGATTAATAAAATCACTCATAAAAAAGGATTGGTCTGTCAAGAACTCACCCATATGAAAGAGGAAGTTATTGGATACTTCAATAATTTGTTTGGAACCAGCAATCCTATTAATAAGATCAAAAGTCAAGAGTTTCTCCAGAATGGTCCCTCTCTAATCTATGCCTCTAAAAATTCTAGTATTTAAAAAAAATGTCTAAAGAGGGTGTTAAAGAAACAATGTTTATTCACAACAATGACAAGGCCCCTAGGCCCAATTGATTCCCAATAGATTTCTTCCAAAAATTATGGGAAATTATTAAGGCAGACCTGGTTCAAGTTGGTAATAATTTTTTCACGACAGGGAAAATTTTAAGAGAGTTTAATAACACTTTCATATCTTTGGTCATTAAAAATACTAGTGTTTCTTCTCTCAAGGAATTTCATCCCATAAGTATCTGTAACTCTATCTACAAATTTTCACAAAACTCGCTACTTTTAACCTTCAGTATTTAATGATAAAAATTGTCACTCCCAACCAAGGTAGTTTTGTCCAGGAAATACAAATCTAGGATGGAGTTCTCATTGTTGATGAAATGATGGATTTTATGGAAAAAAGTAAGGAAGTTGGAATGATATTTAAACTTGACATGAACAAGGCATTTAACAGGTTTGACTAGAACTATTTGTATATGGTTCAAGAAACTTATAGATTCCATAAACATATATGACATCTGATTCAGAACTTCATAATCCCATCATTATTCTCCATATTATTTAATGGATTTCCTATGGTTTATTTCAATATCAAAATAAGAATTCGATAAGGAGATCCCATATCTCCATTCCTATTCATAATGCTCACTAACACCCTTAGTAGGAACCTCTTCAAAGCTCAAATAAAAGGTTTAGTCAAAGTATTTAAATCTAATGATGGTATTATTCACTCTTAACATCAAAATTTTTTTTATGATACCATTGCCATTGTAATCAATTATATCAAAAAAGACAAATAACTCAAGATAATACTTCAAAAATATGAGGAAGTTTTTATGTAGAAAATCAATTTTGACAAGATCACTCTCTTCTTCATTAATATTCCATTGCTTAGACAAACAATAATTGTAAGAATAAAGGGATGTTCAATCAAAACACTATCTTAAATCTATTTTTGAATGCCTCTCATTCCTTTTAAGATGCATATACATTTATGTAATCCTCTCATTGAATGATTCAATAAAGAAATTTATAGTTGGAAGGTAGTGTTATATAAAAGTAAGTGTTTCAGTCATGGGCCTAGTCATGCATTTTTATAGCTATCCAAGTTAGATTTAAGATTATTTCAATAAGGTGCAGGCCTTGAATAATCCTATCACACTCAATATTTAACACTTGACTATGTTGGTATCACTTTACATAAGGCACAAGCCTTATTTTCTTGCCTAAAGCACAAAGAGAAGGGATCAAGATCTGTGGTGGGATAGTTGTGTTATGGTGCAACTCTATTCTTTAAGGGCTTATTTAGTACAATAAAAATTATGGATTCATTAGAAAATTCCTTTGAGGAACCTTGGATTAATGTCATTCAAGTGCTTAAGGGAAACTAGGGATCTGGTTGATGGACTTAGTCATAGGTTTGTGCTGAGTCATGGGTATCATTGTGGGGTGAAGGATATTAAACATACCTATAACATTTCCTATCTCAGGCATGATGATCCTTATTAGCTATAGGAACACCATAGAAGGATTATATTAAAATCTCAAAAGAGATCAAAATATATATGCTATAATAAGGAATTCAATTGATAAAACATTTGCCCAAAGATTTTATTATTAATAGAGTTTAACAACATTACAAATATAAGTCAATAAAAATGAAGCATATGCTCAACTTGAACTACTAAAGTCTAAGAGGCTCACAAGTGAGATTGGTAATTATAAAGGGGAACATCAAAATCATCCCAAAATACTTCTAACTCTAAAGGAAACAATCTACAATAAACTTGCCATATATTTTCTACTCTAGTTCATCTCTCTCTAACTAAATTCAACTTCTTTTCATAAAGTTTTGGAACATTTTAGGATCATGGGGAAAAATCATGATAATCACTGATATGGAATTATAGGTATACATATAACCATCTCCACTAGACTTATATTTAATGAGTAGTCACTATCCAGTGAGCCCACTTTCCAATGCTAATTGATTCAAAAAGGAGTTGTTAGCTACCTACCAATTGGTTCCACTAGATGACAAAACAATAATCATCTACCATGATTACTTTACACCTAGGTGTTCATTGAGTTGGCATAGGTCTAATACTTAGGATGAAAAATGGCCAAACATTACCCCATACAAAAATTATAGTCCACCCTCAGACTAGACTTCCAATGCCTTGCTATGTAAAACTTGGGTACACTCTACTATAGTTCTACCTTGAAGTCCTCAAACCCTTAAATTATGAGCTTGATTTATTAAATGGCACCTTTGATATCCAAGAGTAAACCTTGAGTATAAGAACATTAGTTTCATCAAATTATTTTATTAAGACCTCTATCCTTTCCTTTTATTTTATGACCCCTCCATCTAGGATGACTACTTGCTCACTTGCCTTTATAATAAAGGTGTAGAAGAGTTATTCCAGGTCTTACTCCTTGGTTTTTAGCTAGGCACATAAAGTGTTGACCTATAACATAATTTACATGTGCTTGAAATTAATAATAGTGAATTATTTATTTAATAAGACATCCTTATCAACTTTGACCTTTTGGAGGTGTGCATTAATGACTAATACCTAGGTGAAGTTACAAAAGATAACATTGGCACTTATGCTCCCCCTTCTATCTTTACAAAGAGGTATTTTACCTCATTGAACTTCTTGTTGAGATCTTTCTTGATGGGTCACAAGGGTCTTCTTTCTCTTCTAGCATCGGCTTCATTCATGAGAGCATCTCCTCTACTATAACACACACCTTATCAACCTCTAAACTTTTATAAATATAAATACCATCCAAAATGGATGGTTCTACTTCTTCTAGGTGCTTGACCAACTAATAGATATTGATTTTCATGGTTTTAATATATTCCTCTACCCTAACTGATATATTATTCCATTTTATGACACAAAAATCATTAACAATGTTCTTTCATACTACCTCAGAGGCTATTTGAAGGAAGACATTCACTGACCTTAATGGGTTCATTTCCCAAGGGTTGATATGTTGGTAGCCATGTCCCTCCTCTAGTATTTTAGTGCTTTGGATTGATTTCATTAGGACCTCAAAGTGAGGCTCATCCATGTAGGAATCGGGTCCAAAGGACACTTGGTGGTGTGTCATCATCATGGTAGCTTTTGGGGGGCATGTATTCCAACATGTAAAAATACCTATCTTAGGTGAACTCCTTCTACACCTTCGCTCTATAAATTGATTTAAATTCTTCTTTTTCAATGTCTAGTTCCATATGTTCCAGTTCCTCTCAATCTAGTGTTGGTGTTTTCTTTAATGCTTTATTCTTCTTAATCTTGTAGGGGAAGTTCTTCTTCAGACTTTTCCCCTTCATTTGTTTCTTCTTCCTACTTGGTGTTAGGTTTCCCATCTTATTTTTATAGGTTTTATTTTTTGGACTTGTCCCCTTTGTCCATTCTCCTTTTTGTGGCTCCTCAACATGAACCTCCTTAGGCTCCTTCCTAACAGTAGCCTATTATTTCCTTACGCTTTCCATTTGCTCCTTTAAGGTTTTAACATCACCATCTTTATTTCCAAGTGCCCCTTCAGTATTAGGGCATGCCTATTCTATAGATTCTTCTAGGCTAGTGTGGCACTTGGTGCCTCTTTTAATGTTTTTTCTTTCATAGTTTCCACGCTAGTGAGAACCTTCTTATCTTTCTATTTTCTATCCATTTCCTCATATGCCATCTTATTTTTCACTTTCCTCTTCTCAGCTTACACCTTAAACTTTTCTTCTTTTTCCTTGTGCTCCTCAACCTTAAATATCCAAATCCATTCCTTTGTCATGCTGACCTTTATCATTTCTTCTCTTCTCTTTTTTAGTTCCTATGCCTTCTTAATATCTATGTTGTTGAGTCCAAGCTTCCTCGATAATTGTTCCCTCCTTACCTCTTCACATTGAGGTGGTGAGGGAGTTCTCTCACTAGATGAGGAGTCATCTTATTCAGGTATAATGTACATGACTTTGCCTTATCCTACCTCCTTCTCCATCTCTTCTTAATCCTTTTGTGCCTCTTGCATATCTATATTAGCTAAGGTGACGATTGGCATTGCATTAGGAAAATTTGGCTTATTTTTCTTTTCTTTTGAGATATTAAAATTCCTTAAAATGAAATTCATGTCCTTCTTTGTTGGGGATAATGTAGAGGATTCATATCCAGAGGCAATATTCAACTTGATGCACTCCTAAAAATCCTCCAGTGTTTCCCCCTTCTACTTCTTGGGAGACTTTTTGTCTTAAGTTGGGACTGATGTTCTTTCATCATTGATTCTGATGGGTGGGGGTCATCAGTCTTATCAATGTTGGGGCCTTTCTTCATTGAATTTATCTCATAGTATAACCTATGAATGTACTTGAGTATGGTCTATTCTTGAAGGGGATGGATGTTGGTGCAATTTGAAACATCATCTTCATCCTTGGTCACTTTTCTCCCTAGGTGAACAAAATGGCACAACATGTTCCTTTCAATGTCTGATTCCCTTATTGGAATATCCAACTAATGTGCATTTGGGATCCTTTAGAGTTCATCCATAAATTATTTGGCTAGTAAAGCATATGGGAGCTTCAACCAACCTCACTTGTTGCCATTGCTAATTGATAAGTGCATACATGATCTTAGGCATCTCTTGGTGGATGAGCCTCTCTAGATCAAATGATTTTATGTAATTATCACACTAACCCATCACTCAAGTTTTTTACTTTGTAGAGAAGGAAAAGGGGAAAGTAAAATCCTTATACTTTTGCATTGTGGAGTCATTATATTCTAGGAAAAGATAGAGATTATCCTTGTCCTCATCTAGCACTCTTATCTCCTCCATGACTATTAAGATTTCGATAGACCCCCACCTAAAGGTCCCTTTTGTCATGTGGTAATCTAGTGAATTCTTTACAAACTCTTCTACTATAAAATTTTCAATATTTACCTTTATGCCCTACTCCATATAATAGGTGACGTAGAGGTAAGTTTGTGCGATGTTGGTTCATTGACCACTGAGGCATTGTTTCAAACTTACAAGGAATACTGACATATTCATACTAGGTTCCTTATAGTATTTCATGGGGAATGTGAATCCCCCTTGTAATGATTTAGGAGATTCATAATGTGCTCCATATCTTCATCATCACGCATAATCTGGTGACCATCTTTTTTAGTATTTAGGAGCCCCATTATCCTTCATATCAAGCATGCCAAAATCCTCATGAGGCTCCATACAAAATATATGTGGTCTCCATAGACTCATGAAAGAAGGAACTACATGAGTTCATGTAGCTTTCCAAAGCATGACAACTCATAAATTTAAGTTGTAATAGAGGCTAGCAATCTATCTCAGATTAAGATATAAAACAATGATGTGCACTGCTCCATTTATTTTCCTATATCAACCATCTAATCTAGTGCTAGGTATTTCACATGGCTTGAAGTATGGTGGTTATATTGCTTGAATTGGTAGGTGTGTGGAGAATAATTAAAATGTTCCCCCATTAATAATTTTAAGGGAAATTTCATCACGTAGTAGGACATCTTCATTAGTTCTTTGGTGTTGACTTGTGCAATGCTAACTCCTTCCACTAGTGGTGATATTATTCTTGTAGTGGCCACTTTAGATGCTATACATGCCCACTTATATCTTGTTTCACCTACTATGAACCCAATCCCTTACACTTTTTCCCCATTTTTAATCATTTGGTGTTGAAACATGGTATGTGTTGGGTGAATATTTTGTCAATCAGCGTACTGATCAACAAAATAGGTCTGATCAACCATAGCAAGAAGATTAGTTGGCCAGGTGTGCAACTCTACTACATCAACTGAAGACAAATCTCTCCTCTCATCAAGGGGAGGTTCCCTATAGATACATAGGAGCTATATACAATATAAATAATTAGAAAGTAAGACACAAGGGCAGAATACATCATCCATCTCTCTTCTTTCAGAGATGATGCTCACAAACAAAGGAGAAATCTTGGTGTAAACATTGAAGGCACTTATCTTCTTTCAAAATTGTTCTTATAGGAAACAAAAGGAGTTTCTTTGAGGTAGCAAGATAAGAAACCAGTTAACCAGAGGGCATAGTAATAACAAGATGAAGCAGAATGCAATGTTTCCACCTCAACTACCTAAAGAGTATATCAAAAAGGATAATGGGGGCACAAATTCACCCTATAATCCTTAACATAAAAAGAAAAGAAAAACACAGATGAAAAACAATTGTGAAAGCACAAAGTCTTCCCACAGTTGGTTTCAGGACACTTCCCTATTACCTTCACTAATCTTGCTTACCAAATTAAATGAATAAGCATGCCTTCAGAAGACAGACATAAGAATGATATTCTAAAATGACACAAGTCAGAACAACATAAAGTCTATGAAAAACTTGCTTTCTTATTCAGATAAAAATGAAAATGAAGTTACAACTTGAGCTCAAAGTCTCAATCTTCTTCTTTCAAAATGGACAGAGTTTCACTCTTGTAGAAATGAAAATTCTCATTTAAAAATGAGAGATATTACAATATTATAGCAACTACACAATGATTGGCACATTTTTCCATGGGACAGCCCATGCTGTAGTCAACATCTTCAATGTGCCTTCAGTCCTGTCTGGAGAGACCATGCTGAGAATAGTGCGCTGCCATAACTATGGCATGTCCCTTCATCTAATATGTTTCTTCCTTGGTATGGACTATTTGGTCCTTTTCCAATTTGTCTTTACCTCATGGGAGAAAAATAGGCTGCATCCTTGGTTTGGTGCACTCAAAATTCTACTTGATCCATTGTTTCACCTACTGGAAATAACTCTTTTGAAGATATTTTTGATCCTTTGGTCTCGCTCCTCTCTTCACTGCTTAAGATCTTCTTTTCTCTTTATAGCCCTTCTTGCCTAAGTATTTGGGGGTTCCTTTCTGTGTCTTTGACAAGTGGAAAGTTTTGTTGTTATGAATTTCATTAGAAACTTATAGAAAATGGGTCCATGACACATTTTGCCCAAGCAAATCCAAAGGGGGAACACAGATGCAAACACTTGTCACATTCCAATGAGTCATAATAAGACATGTGACGTATTCCACTTAACTTATAGAAGCTTTAGAAACCTTTGGGGGTCCTGCATAAGATGACACATGGTGGCTTCTGCTCTGCTTTATAATGGACACATGGTGGCTTCCGCTGCACTTTGTCTTTTTCCATCAGGCATTTTTTCACAGGCTTTTCTCTTCAGTCGGGCTTTTCCTTTGGACAAAAGTCTGAAGGAATTCCTTTGGGCTCTACCTTAGTCATTTTCCCATAGAAAGTACTTCTAAAATAATTCTAACGGCTCTTTCTCTTAATAATTTCCTTTAGACAAAAAGTCTAAAGGAAATGTTCTCTGTCAGCCTTTCAACAAACCCAAAGGAATTATAGCTTTTTATTCAGCCGCTTGGTTCTTCCTTTGAGTTCTGCGCTTTATTTGAATTTCAATGGATATTCCCTTACTTTAAATTTGATGTCCATGGTGTTGTCCATGGTCGCTAGCGGCTTGAACCATGTTGAACCTTAAACCTTTGAACCCGCTGAAAGTACATTAGTTCATTGGTTCATTAGTTCATTTTGTCTCTTTTGTTCCATCGCTCCCTAGTTTAATCACTTTCCCACTCTTTAGTTGAACCATCCATTGAACCACCTATTTGCTGCTTCTCTCTTTAATAGAGGCTGCCTTTGAACCTTTGAACCCATGAACCATTGAACTTTGAACTCTTTCAAATCAAGGTTCAATCAATTCATTAGTTCATCTTTTCATTCTATCTCTTTTGTTCCATTTGAACCAAGCACGTTGAACCAATTGGTCATTGAATCCATTGAAATGATGAACCAAAATGGTTTAAGGTTCAACGGTTTAAGCCTTTGAAAATAGTTAAGTGCTCGGAGCCATGGAACCTTTGAAACGGTTGAACTTTAAACCTCTTACAGAGTGCAGCTAGCTCTTGCAGATGATGTTGAACCTCTGAACCCACTGAACCCATTGAACCAAAATGGTTCAAGGTTCAATAGGTCAATGGTTCAATCCTTGCTTAGAATCATGCCGATGGACATTTTTGATTGAACCAAGGTGCCAACCCAATCCTGAAGATGGCCAAGTATTGGAAACTAGTTATTTTGATTGAACTCACCCGCAGAAGACTCTGAACCTATTGAACTTACTAATCCCTTTAATAAAAAAGCTTGAAACAAGAGGAATTTGAAAGCTCAAAAAAGTTTGAGAAGGGAAGAGAGAAATTTTGGTCCTATAGGACCAAGATAGCTCATATGTTGTTCCAAAAATGAGTGACATTTTTGGGGACCAACAACTAGCTCCAGTTGGGGAACTTCCTTCAGGGGAAAACTTGAAACACAGCTAAGGGGAGTAGAAACTAGAATCTCTAGTGCCTTAAAGTGTGCCATTGGGCTGTGGAGTCATGCTACCCAAAAAGAAAGGCTCCAAAAATGAAAATGAAAAGAACAAAATAGAAATAAATACTATACAGATATACATATGTAAAGATGATCTTATCTGATGCCTCAAGTTTTGTAGTGCTTCAGATGCCACCCACTACAAGATAGTGAAAATTGTGTGACATCATGATAAACTAGTAGGAAACCATTTTGTCCCTAGAAATGGTGATGGGCAAATGGAACTCTCCACCAAGAAAATAATGTTTTGTGTCTTCTTCTTAGCTCTTTCGTCTTCTTCCCCCATGGTAGGACATGGTCTTCAAACTGAAAACCATAACTCCTTGCTCTCTTGGTGAAGATTTCCTTCTACTAACTTCATAATATAGCAGTATGGTCCACCATCATAGCTTGTTCTTCTGTTGTAGTCCAGCACATGCTTTGATTTTCAACATCAAACCCCTAATAAACCATCAGCTCAACATCCCCTTTGGTGTGAAGGAGTTTGATCTCTTCATCTTGAGCGGTCTTTAATCTGAGCAATAGAGATCTACATCCTGCATGAGTGGAAAAATTACTGCCATCAGATTCTAGGATCCAAGCATCATCAGAAGCTAATCTTCTATTAGATTTCTCTTCATCGAAGATGGAAGATCCTTCTTGATATGTAATATGCCCTACCAATTCTTTTAATGCTTGATTTGGATCAAATCTTGGATTGCTAGCCACGGGACTTTGATGCATTGAGACATGAGCATCCTCTATGGTCAAGGAGTAATTACCCCTACTTGAAGGCTCAAACAAAATTTGAGTAGTAGGGGCTGACATTTGGGTGATCACAATCTATGCCTCGGACAGGTTTGCACCTAGCTCTTCACCAATGTTTAACTGCTCATGATTGGCTTGCAGGGATTGAAACTCAGTCATTTGAATTTCAAATTTCTTGACATGATCAATCATGTCAAATGACTAAGATGGACATGGAAGAGAGGATGGGAGTTCATCCTTTTGGTTTAGGGGAGGGGGAGGACTGATCTATGAATTTGAAGTAGAAGGTGTAGAGATGCTTGATGTACTTACTTCTTTGGCAATCACTGGGTCCTTTGACTAGAAAGGAAGAGGGTTTCTCTACTTAGCAATTGAAATTGTTGGTTGGGGTCACTCCTCTGTCTTCTCTTTGTTGGCCTGCTAGGCTGACTAATTCTTAGACCTAGTGAATACTGCGTATGATCCTTCAACTGCTTCACCTTCACTTTTGGGTTCATCCTGAAAATTCAAGAAACCAATGTGGGAGTGGCTAGCTAATTCTTCTAGATCCTCCCTGAAGATATCAACACCATTTTCATGCTCGAACGTAAGTTGGAAATAGGAAACATGTTTTATTTCTAGATATACAACTATTGAGTTGGTTGGAGGTGTTTCAAGGGCAAGGTTCCTCTATGGGGGAGGAAGACGATTTGGTTACCCTTGACTTTTAGCAGCATTGCCTTGCTATGGTTGAATGGGGAATGTCCTCCTTATCATATCTTGATTATGAGGAGTAGACATACTTTGGGCCATTTGCCTTTTCAAGGTTAGCAGTTCATTTGCCAGCTTTTGCACCATTTGATCAGTAGTGGCTGAAGGTGGATACTCAGAAGATGAAGAGGATATACCTCTGTTAGGATCTCTCCTTATATTTCTTGCCAAGATAAGGTCATATTATAACTCAGTAGCCAAGTCTTGAGCAGCTCAAGATCTATGTGTCTAGCCCATCTTAGCAAGAAACTCACTTTAGGCAGATGTGCGTTGATGAAGAAACACTTGAGATTTTGAGGTGTCGGTTGGGCGATCATTGGAATCCTATGCCTCAGCTTGTTTAACATAGTAGTAAAATCCCTCATAGGCTCATGAGGTTCCTTCTTCATCCGAGTGAGTTGGGCCAGTAAATCATGTGCATCCTCTGTAGGCTTGAACCTAGCTCCAAAATTGGCTTTACGAGTATCCCAGTCAGTCACTGATCCAGCTTGTCGATGGTAGAACTAGACTGCAGTAGCACCTTATAGTGTCTCCACAAAAATCCTGATTACCACGTCTTCAAATTCCACCCCTATCACACCACAGGCTATGCTAAAGTCTGTAATGTGTTCATCAGGGTGAACTATCCCATCACCAAATAATTTGGGGAAATTATTTCTTGAACTATGTGGGAGTTCATGTCGAGGTGGAGTCAAGTTGAGTGGGCCAAAAGAGTTACCCCAGGGGCCTCAAATTGCCATGATTTAATTATGAAAAATAGGGATAAAAAATCTAGGTGGAGTGGCCAAATTACAAAACAAAAATGGAAAAGAACTAGCCCTACTTTAGCTTGAGGCTTTAAACTATGCACTCTTTCCCAGTCTAGATAAAATAATAGAAGTGGAGGAAGATGGTAAGGCTATAATGATAATGGGTAAGACATAGAATGGAGTTGCCAAAGTCTATAATGGATAAGGGTTATCATTATTGTGTGTAAGACACAGGTGATGCTTCAATTTGAAACTTGAGGTTCTAAATTGCACAAAATTACTGTGTCCTCAACAGGGTCACCAAAAATTGTTGGGTGAATATTTTGTCAATCATTGTACTGATAAAAAAAATAGGTCTGATCAACCACAGTAGGAAGATTGGTTGGCCAGGTGTGCAACTTTACTACATCAACTAGAGACAAATCTCTCCTCTCATCAAGGGGAGGTTCCCTATAGATACGCAGGAGGTATATATAATATAAATAAGCAGAAAGTAAGACACAGGGGCAGAATACATCATCCATCTCTCTTCTTTTAGAGATGATGCTCACAGACAAAGGAGAAATCCTGGTGTAAACACTGAAGGCACTTCTCTTCTTTCATAAGTGTTCTTATAGGAAATAGTAGGGGTTTCTTTTAGGTAGCAAGATAAGAAACTAGTTAACTAGAGGGCATAGTAACAGTAGGATGAAGCAGAATGCAAAGTTTCCACCTCAACTACCCAAAGAGTATATCACAAAGGATAATGGGGGCACAAAGTCTCCCCAAAATCCTTAACACAAAAAGAAAAGATAAACACAAACTAAAATCAATTGTGAAAGCACAAAGTCTTCCCACAGTTGGTTTTATGACACTTCCCTATTCCCTTCACTAATCATGCTTACCAAATTAAAGGAATAAGGACACCTTCATAAGATAGATGTAAGAATGATCTTCTAAAATGACACAAGTCTGAACAACACAAAGTCTGTGAAAAACTTGTTTTCTTATTCAGATAAAAATGAAAATGAAATTACAACCTAAGCTCAAAGTCTCAGTCTTCTTCTTTCAAAATGGGTAGAGTTTTGCTCTTGTAAAAAAAAGTCTCCTTTACAAATGATAGATATTAAAATCGTATAACAACTACGAAATGATTGGTAGTTTTTTCCATGGGATGGCCCATGCTACAGTCAACATCTTCAATGCGCCTTCAGTCCTATCTAGAGAGACCATGCCGAGAATAGTGCACTGCTATAACTATGGCATGTCCCTTCATCTAATATGTTTCTTCCTTGATATGGACCATCTGGTCCTTTTCCAATTTGTCTTTACCTCATGGAAGAAAAATAGGCTACATCCTTGGTTTGGTGTGCTCAAAAGTTTACTCGATCCACTATTTCACCTACTGGAAATAACTCTTTTGAAGATATTTTTGATCCTTTCGTCTCGCTCCTCTCTTCACTACTTAAGCACTTCTTTGCTCTTTATAGCCCTTCTTGCCTAAGTCTTTGGGGGTCATTTCTATGTCTTTGACAAGTGGTAAGCTCTATTTTTATGAAACTCATTAGAAACTTATGGAAAATGGGGTCCATGACACGTTTTGCCTAAGCAACTCCAAAAGGGGAACACAGATGCAAACACTTGTCACATTTTATTGAGTCATAACAAGACATGTGACATATTCCACTTAACTTATAGAAGCTTTAGAAACCTTTGGGGGTCCTACAGAAGATGACACATGGCAGCTTCCACTTTGCTTTATAATGGACACGTGGTGGCTTCTGCTGCACTGTCTTTTTCCATCGGTCATTTTTTCATGGGCTTTTCTCTTTAGTCAGAATTTTCCTTCAGATAAAAGTCTGAAGGAATTCCTTCGGGCTCTACCTTAGTCATTTTCCCATAGAAAATAATTTTGAAATAATTCTAACAGCTCTTTCTCTTAATAATTTCCTTCAGACAAAAAGTCTGAAGGAAATGTTCTCTGTCAGCCTTTGAACAAACCCGAAGGAACTATATCTTTTCAGTCAGCCGCTTACTTCTTCCTTTGATTTCTACACTTTATTTGAATTTCAATGGATATTCCCTTACTTTAAATTTGACATCCACAGGGCTGTCAATGGTTACTAGCCGCTTGAACCATGTTAAACCTTAAACCTTTGAACCCACTGAAAGTACATTGGTTCATTGGTTCATCAGTTCATTCTATCTCTTTTGTTCCATTGCACCTTGGTTCAATCACTTTCCTGCTCCTTGGTTGAACCACCTATTTTATAATTCTCTCTTTGATAGAGGCTGCCTTTGAACCTTTGAACCCATGAACCATTCAGCTTTGAACTCTTTCAGTTGAAGGTTCAATTAGTTCATTGGTTCATCTGTTCATTCTATCTCTTTTGTTCCATTTGAACCAAGCACATTGAACTAATTAGTCATTGAACCCATTGAACCGATGAACCAAAATGGTTCAAGGTTCAATGGTTCAAGCCTTTGAAACTAGTTAAGTGCTTGGAGCCATGGAACCTTTGAAACGATTAAACTTTGAACCTCTTACAAAGCGTGTCTAGCTCTTGCAGATGATGTTGAACCTCTAAACCTACTGAACCCATCAAACCAAAATGGTTCAAGGTTAAAACGGTTCAATGGTTCAATGGTTCAATCCTTGTTTAGATGCTTGTCGATGGACATTTTTTATTGAACCAAGGTGCCAGCCCAATCTTGAAGATGGCCAAGTTTTGGAAACTAGTTCTTTTGATTGAACTCGCCTGTACTAGCCTCTGAACCTGTTGAACCTGCTAATCCCTTTACTGAAAAAGCTTGAAAAAAGAGGAATTTGAAAGCTCAAAACAAATTTTGAGAAGGGAAGAGAGAAATTTTGGTCTTGTAGGACCAAGATAGCTCATATGTTGTTCTAAAAATGAGTGACATTTTTGAGGACCAATAATATGTTTGGTTTACCCAAGCCTAAAATGGTTATTGGTGCTTTGAAGTCATGAGGTCTATGATTTTACCTTCAAAATTTAAGTTTTGTGAGCCATTAATGGTGGATTAGGCATCAACTCTCTTTCATTTTAACTATTTCCTATAGAAATCTCTCCCCACACCTCTCTACACTAGTTTCAATATGAATGCAATTTCTCCTGCTTCAGAGTCACTTACTTTTGGTGTGCATAGGTGCTTAAATTCTAATTCTAGTAGGGTTTTTTGTGCTTTGTCTCTATGGTTCACTAGTTTCACTCTAGTTTTCTCTATGTCTCAAGTTTACACAATGTTATTAACCCCACTTAGTTTTCTACTTCTTGTTTTCTACCTGATCTTCAGCTACCATCTTAATTATGGTTAATTAATGACATGGTGGTGCCTAAATTCCTTGCAATTTACTATGCCCCATAAAATCCACAAAAATCTTATGTTATATGTGAATTCAATGTAGATATTTTTTCCTTTTCCACCACCACATTAAGTTCTCCAAATGATTTTTTGGTGAAATGATGTGTAGTTTAAATGGTCACTTCCCATCTTACTTTTGGTGGATGTCAGTGTGTCTTAATGATCTTCTCCTATGATTTATTCTCTTGACACGACCTTTGACTTTAATATGGTAACCTAGGTGTAATGCCTCACATGCATGTGATTTAGACTCCTTAGCCCCATTTCATTTTTCTAACTATGATTCTATTTCAAGTGTGCTTGTCTATCTTGGTCAATTTCATTATGCTTTCATCTTCTTGCCTTAGCCTTTCCTACTCCATACAAATCCATTGTGTTGGTCATCCAATGCTTGATTCTTATTTTCTATTTATCTTACACATGATCATATTGTGCATATTCAATTTCTCTCTTACACATGATATGTTATGCATCTTCACTTTCTCTCTTGCACATGATCATGGTGTGCATCTTCAATTTCTTTTATTGACCTCTAGCATGTGATAAAATGATACACCTTTTTTTTTGTCTCTGAATTATCATGATCTAGCATACTATGATTTTTTGTCATATGTCTCTTATTTATTCTAAGTTTGGAAACCTCCTCATACCCAAAAATATAGGTTTTTCACCCTAGGTTCTTATAAGGCAAATGGGTTTGACTCACCCAACTGTTATTATGTGTAGAAGTGCCAGAGTAGTTCTTCCTTGGGCCTCTAAATGTCTTACAATCTATATATGTTATGCACATAGATATTATGTATATTTCTCTTGAGTCTAATTATTTTCATGCACCAACCACTTAGATGTCTATCCTTAGGCACTTTAGAAAGTTCAAGGGCTCAACTCACCTAGTTGGAATTATACATGAAAGGCTAGATAAACTTCTTCCTAGGGGATTGAAAGCACCTGCATATGGGATCTAGTGTACAGGGGTTTTGTACACTCTCTTTGTCTGAAGCTAGAAATACTCACTCAAAAACTTAGGTGTCTTTCCTAAGGTGTTTAGATAGTGCAAGTGCTCAACTCACTTCACTAGAATTATGTATGAAGTGTCAGCTGATTTTCCTAGAGGCAGTCAAAGTACCACTTTTTCACTCTTTACACTACTACCCAAGGAATAAAAAAATAAAAGGAATTTTTTGGATTGTACCAAACATTATTTTGGTCATCTTAACTCAAAATATAATTCCATTTTCTCATGGTACAAGTGTCATCCTATTGCCGATATGGCTTCAATATGTTTCCATTCAAATGCCCAAGGAGCATTTTGCTAGTAAACATGCATAACTTGAATGTGCCTATCTCTAGTATGTGGTGGATGATATAGGGGACTATCTACCTTATATATAGGTTTTTTGGGTGTTTTATATACATGGATTCATATAAAAAGCAAATTTTTCTTCTATCAGCATCTTATTTTTATATACTTATCATGCTAGAGCATTTGGTAGGCATTTTCTATCTTTTGGCTCTACTTTGCTTGGGTGCATGTCTCATCTAAGAAATTTATGTCCTATAGCCTTATGTTTAGTGACTCTTGTTAATATTACCAACAAATTTACATGATGCACAATGATGGTACCAATAACTCCACTAGTAGGATCCCCTCAACACCAAACACTAGTTGAAATGGGGTAGACTTGTTCAAGTGCTTGTAGGTTGTGTGATATGCCCACAAAACTACCAACACTTGATCATACCAATCCTTGAAACCCATATCACATATCTTTCTAAGGCATGCCCCTAATATCTTGTTGAATTACTTATATATGCCACTCACTTGGGGATGGTAAGGTGTTGTCTTGTGATGTACCACCATGTACTCTGTTAGTAGGATCCACATAGTCTCATTAATGAAGTGTGTTCCCTTGTAACTAGCCAAGCTGAGTGGATACCCATAATATATTATGATGTTTTACCATATGAATAATTTAGCTATGGCATCTATGTAGTTCTTGGTTAGTCTGGCCTCAACCCATTTGGTGAAATAGTCAGTGGTCGCTAGAATGTCCCTTACACTTATACACCTTGATATGATAGTAGTGGCCCCAACAAAGTCAATGGAACATTTCATGAATGGAACTTTGGAAATAATGGGGATGAGAGGCCTATAATCCCAATGGTTGGGATTCCCTATGGGTTGGCATATGTCACATGCCTTAGTGTAATCCTTCACATGTTAAAATGGACTTGGCCACCACAAGCATGACTATAAGACCTTATGCACCATTGCATCTCTTACATAATAGGCTCTTGATATCCCATTATGCACCATGTTAAGGATGGATTCCATTTAATGATCCAAGATACATTAGTGAAAAACTTCACTTTAGACCAATTTATATAGTTCACCGTTGATGAGATGAAAAGGGGCATCATGAACTATGAGCTATTTCTTTTCTTTTGTTATCATTATTTAGGGTGAAAATCCAAATTTTAAAAAGGTTTCTATCTTCACCAAGTCCTCAAAGTTACATTGGATTTGATATATTTGCACATCTAGAATATTATCCTCAATTGACACTGCTACATTGCTAGATTGTATATAGGATAAATGGTCTGGCCCTAAATTTTATTATCTAGGCTTGATGAGAATAGAGAATTAGAATTATTTAAAGAGAATAATTCATATAAAAATGTTCCCATGGAGAATGGGATTATTAATGGGGTACTTAAGTGCCTCGTGATATGTGAGAAATATGAATGGGGTCATCAATAGATATAGCCTAAATTTTTACAAGGCATAGACCATGGTGAGAGCCTCACTCTCGATCATAGTATAGCTGTACTCTACCTTTATTAATTTTTTTTCTCACAATGTAAATAAGAAGATCTATTTTTCCTTCACCTGACTACACCAATATTATGTTACTCACATAATTGAAAGAGTCAATCTGTATATGGAACATAGTCATCCAGTTAGGAAATTTTGAGATAGGCATGCTAGCCAATCTAAGATTTAGGGTCTCAAAGGAATCTTATTGCACTCCACTATAGTATATTGGGCCATCTTTGTGTAATAACTCTTCTAACATAGTTTCAATCTTTGCATATATCCTTATAAATTTTCTATAATATCTACAGTGGCCAAGAAAGGTGTGAAGGCCTTTATGTGTGGAAGGAGTCTAGAGATGAATGATGATGGTGATCATTGTTGGATTGATGAGTAAACCATCCTTATAGATAATGTGCTCGAGTAGGTTTCCAAACGGTTTCAAAAAGATGTATTTTTTTAGGTTTAGGGACATGTGAAGTTGTTTTTACCTCTCAAAGATTAGCCATAGGTTGTCATAATGGTCCTTGATGAGGCCATATACCATCCAATAATCTATATAAAATTAGAGGAACCTATGGATGAAATATTTGAAAATGGTGATCACCACTTTGGAAAACATGGATATCATGTTATTGAGTCCAAAAGGCATCATGTTATAATCAAAAGAACTCCATTTAGTTGCAAAGTTTATTTTTGGCTTGTCTTCCGACTCAATTTGGACTTGGTGGTGAAGCCATCAGTGAAGGTGTAGATTTTTCAACCTAAAATGCCTTCCAAGACATCATCAGTGAATGGAGTTGAGAAGGGATCATTGATGTAGGAAATGTTCAACGTTTTATAATCAATTCAAATGCAAATTCACCCATCCAAATTTATGCTTATTACCATTGAGATTACCTAATCAAACTCTTAAATAGGGTAAATGACCCTTGTGGCTAGCATTATGTTGATCTCTATTTTGACCTTGGTATAGAGGTTGGAATTCATCCTATAGGTGCATGTTTTGACTAGTCTTGCACTGTCAATTAGCTTTATGCTCATTTTCCCATGACATGTGTGTGTACACTTCATATCTTGATAATACTTGGGGAACAAGTCTTGGAACTCCTTCAAGAGGTCTATGATGTGTGTCAGCTCTGCATCAGACTAATAATCTCTTAGAGTTCACATCATTAGCTCTTCTTATATGTTGATGTCTACTTTGATGGTCTTTAGTGGTGCATGGTTCCCTCTATTATCTCTACAAAAAGATGAGTTGGGTCTTAATCATTGAGACCACTATCATCTACTTGATGCATGAGATTTATTCTATTGACCATTGTTTTCTAGTAGCTCTCCTTCCAAATTTTATCATCTTCTTCACTTGAGTTAGTATTGAGAATTTATTCCTCAAATAAAGTGGGGATCACTAGCCCTTTTTCCTTGAACATGTCTTTCAGGTGCTCCTCAAGGATAGTGGTGTCCTCAGACACTTCCCTCCAAATTAATTGTAGTGGCTCAAAAAAATCAAAATTATGTGATGAAAAGGAGAAGGTGTGCACAAAAATCTCCATAAGGGCCTCTTGATTGGCTATCTCTCAACACATCTCATTGATCATATACCATGCTCACACCCATGTTTTTATATTCCTATAAAAAGTGTGTACCCATAAGTTATTTGGGGTAGTTGTACCATAGTCAATCCATATCTCTTTGCATAAGCATGTGTATACCATAGGGTTAGAGTCATGAGAGTTCGCTTTGATATCCAAGTTATCATTACATCTCTCAAATCTAGTGAAAATGGCTACTTTTACCTCTAGCCAAGTTGGCAAGTTATACATTTGTATTTCCCATCAACACATGATAATGCTTCTGAAGGTATACGCTACTGTTCCCATTCTATCTATCTCTTTTGGGATGCATTATTTAGTATTGTGAACATACCTTTCCACTATTTTTCTCCTTTCAAATTTTGGGAGTGTTGAAATCTTGCCTTTGCTTAGGTGGAGTACCCTCTTTCCTTTCTCCTCATGTCATGGGACCCATCATTTTAAATCATGAACAATCTAGATTCAGCTCATCCTCATAGAATTTAGCAACATTATACACACCAAATGACATCTACAACTAGTGGCCTCATAAGCCTCTTCACTCATCGATCGCAAGTGACATTAGTGGTGTTTGACTACCCTTCCTCCTAAGACAACATTCCTTAATCATAAGGGTAGAGATTCTTGGCACCTTCCACCATGATGTTATATATATGGTTGATCTCATCCTCTAGATAAATACTCTCTAGATAGGGGGTCCTTGGTCACTTGAAAGGGGGATCACTACCCTTTCTTTTAATTTTTTTAAGGTCATATATTACTTCTTGAAGCACATATATGTATTTTTGGCATAACATCAAGGCCTTCCTAGAAGTTATTGGTAGTTATCTTGTTTAACCAACTCAATAACCTTTAATTCAACATGGAATTTATCACCCATAATATATATAATGGTGCCATTCAAAATTTTGATCGGCTATGCTCGGATGTTGTTGGCCATGAAGAGTACATGGGGAGAAGGCCTGAAGGTTAGCCTACCCATATTTTTTCATGTGTTCTTTGTTAGGATATTGACCTCAGTGTCAGTGTTGATTAGTACCTTATAGATGGACCATCCATCAATGATGGGATTCACCAAGAGCTATTTGTCATAATCCATGTTTTGTATATGCTTGACCTCTCATGCTCTTTCCATACATGGTGTGATAACTTCAACTGAATCTTATCCTACATGTTATAAAATTAGGTTATTTAATAGGGGAAATACTCCTTATATTTATAAGAGGTGTAATATTTCTATCAACTCTTACACTTTAACCTCCTATCCATCCTACTTATTAGAAGATGTAGCATCCTACACCTCTAGGTCTTGTGCCGATTGGAGATCTCCTTATAAATTTTGGATTACACTAATGGCTTACTGTAGTATGTATTTTTATCAAATAAGGTCTAGATAAAGCATATATTTGGGTTATAACTACATAATATTCTTATTATGTATCAACATCCCATATTTTAGGCACAACTTTAGTGTTGGTGCAACTAGTGAATATGTGATGAGTCCACTATGAGTAGTGGCCTGCACTTTGATTGAATCTATGCATATTAGCTATGCCTTTGAAGCTGATTTCACCTCTTTAGGGTCATTCCTAATCATCCTTATGCCCTTATTAGTTCCTAACCTAGCTTTCATTATATTTTTATATAGGTTAGGGAATTCCTCAACTAGATGTGGTCCTTGATAACAATTGTATGTTCGATGCATAAGGTAGTCACGTTAGTAGTGTCTGGTCAACCCAAACTTGTAACATAATAATTGTGAAAATCTTCCTCTACTACATCCTCCACCTCTCCCTCTAACAACTCTTTGGATCCCATATCTATTATTTTATTAGCCATAACCCTAATTTCTTTGACTCTCCTACCCTCTGGCTATTATATCTGCCTATCATATATCTTTCCCCATGTTTTGGTGTATCTCATCAATTAATCAAAAGTTAGTTGTAGTGTGAGTGTAGGAATCATGAAAATATCAATAGAGGGTTGTGCTAACCTGACTGGCATATTATAATAAAGGGAATTTTTGAATATCATGTACCTTGTGATAAACTTCATAACTAAGAAGTAGTGTGTACACATTTTTTGAGGGCAGTTATTTTTCTTACGACCCTTCATCTCTTAATAAGTACACCAAAACCTAATGCAACCATATTAGGATGAACTAGAACTTAACATATATAGTTTGGATTCCATAGACACAATCTACACCACCATTAATGGGCTAATGTCTATATCAACACTCTTAATTTCTTTGGCCTTAAGCATGGATTTAAGCACTTCTTGAATGTCTATGCATGTTTTCATGGATAATGCCCTTCTAAAAGGTACTAACAATCCTCTACTTAACCATTACGCATTCTAAGAGGGTTGAATATCATAATGGACCTTGAAAAGGAGATTCTTGAATCTAGCATCGTACAAGTGCATGCTCTCTGATAATCCCTAGTTGATCTCTTTGAACATGGTGATGCTATGATGATCAAACTTAGGTATATCAAACTCCTTCAAGAATTCTTTCCAAAGGGTTCCATAATCAACCATAACCAATTTAGGATCAAGCTTATTATACCAAGTATTGGCATGATCAAACAATGCTGTCACAAACTAGGTTTCCTTTCACTTAGATTGGGTTATTCCTCAAGCATGAAATTTTAATTCACACTTTCACATATAATTTGTGGAATTATCCATGCCTCGGTACATAGGTAGGCACATGGCCATCTTATAATAAATTTGGGGTTGGGGAATAGCCAGTACATAAAGCACTTATCCTCTTAGTGCTTATCTTGGTGTTGGTCCTCCAAGGCCTCCAACCACTAGTCCAAGCACTAGTTCTTTGATTACTTATGAAACTATAAAAGATGATGGTACTATACTACCCAATAGTAGCACAGGGCCTCTTCCTATGGGTTATTGCCCATGCTATGTAGATGACATTCATTGAATTGGGGTGCTTGTGCTCATGTTCTATTTGGTCAAGTTAGACCCTCAAGGTTTAGAGGTGTCTTCACTTACCTCTTCATAGGGGATAACTTATTAAATCATAAATTTAGGGTCTAAATCTATAAAATTTTCAAAGTCTAAGATGAAAATAAGGTTAGTTATCAATCTTTTATCTTCTTGTGGGGGATCCAGTGCCTAAGATTTCACCATAAGTTCAAAGGGGGTAGGTGCATCTGATAGATCTCTAATGGTCAAGTATTAAAGGGACCCAAGGCATTCATGCATCAACTATGGAATTTATTCTATGGCTTCACGGGCTCCTTCCTCTTAGTGTGCTTTCCATTTAAGAGATCCTTCCCCATGTCCTTCTCTCTCTATGGATTCTCTTGACACTTTCAAGTTTTAGATCTTCTATTAGTTTGTGCCTCCTCTTATTATAATCCTATCTCATGAGATCTCAGTTGTCAATATACTCATCTCCTTCCATTATGCCTCACCTACATGTCACCTTCTTATGCATTACACTAATCATACATGAGAGGATTTTAGCCTTCCATCTTTATGGTTTTGTAGTTCCAATCCACCATTATCTTCTTGAGTTTGGTGCTAATTTATTTCATAAATGTGTCTCTAGGTTCGTGTAAGAACTAATATTCTAATTCTTTAGAGTAGGATTACATTGATATTATAAACTCAAGCATATAATTATTCAATGACCATTTCAATGATTTGTATGTGGTTCTAGTCTAAGTGAGATTTAAGTTCTCAAGACTCTTTAGACAATCTTTCATCCACTTGAGGCACTTTACATAGCTTTCACTTATATGAGTCGTATAAGCATCCAACCATTGATACACTTGTTCCAGTAGTTCACAACATAAAATCTTATACAAGGCATCATACAAGTGGTTCTAGACCCACTCCCTTCAATTTTTTCCCTTATAAGTTAGATTGCTTAGTGAATATATATATTCCACCCATTATATCAAATTCTTTATGTTCTTGAGGGATATTCAAAGCATTTTTCTAGTGCACCATTATAGAAATAAAATTCAATAGGTCCCAACAATAAAACCAAAATATTGTAGAAAAGTAGGTATTTTGGTCATGGGCCTCGTCATGCACTTTTATAGCTGTTCATGTCTAATTTAGTCTTATTCCAATGAGATGCATAACTTGACTAATCCTATGGCACTCAACATTTTACACTCAATTATGATGGAATCACTTTATATAAGGTGCAAGCCTTATGTTGTCACTCAAAGTGTAACAGAGAAGAAACTAAGGTTTATGTTGGGCAAGTTGTGCCATGGCGCAACTCTAGTCTTCAATGTCTTAGTTAGTGTAACCATTTTTGGATTCATGGGTGTAATCCTTTAGGTAACCATAGCTTAATATCATTTTAGCACTTGAGGAGAAACTAGGGATCTGGTTGAGGGACTTAGGTGTAATTTTTCACTTAAACATGGGTATAATTGTATGGTGCAAGGTCTTAACCATACCTATAACATTTTATTTCTTGGGTGAAAAGATCCTCATTAGTTATAGGAATGCCATAGAAGCATTAGATTATAATTTTGTGAGAACTCAACATACATATGCTAAAATAAGGCATTCAAGCTATAAAACCTTTGCACAAAGATTTCATCATTAACAAAGTTTAACAAAAATAAAAATATAAGTCAATATAAAATGAGCATATGCTCAACTTGAATTTATAAAGGCCCAATGGCTCATAGGTGATCTTGGGCATTACAAAGTGGAGCATCAAATTAATCTTGAACTACTTCTAACACTAATAGAAACCATCTAGAATCAATTTGCAAGACCTTCACTACTCCACTTCATCTCTCTCTAACTAAACATAGATTCTTTTTATATAGCTTCATAGCATCTTAGGATCGTGGAGAATGAATCATGCTAATGGCTAAGATAATGATAGAGGTACACATCCCACTATCTCCACTACACTTGTCTTTGATGATCAATCTCTATCTTATACACTTGCTTCATAATGATAATTGATTCAAAAAGGAGTTGTTAGCTACCTATTATTCGGTGTCATTAGATGATAAAAAAAAAAAAAAAATTCCATGATTACCTCATGCCTAGGTGTTTGATGAGTTGGTACGGGTCCACTACTTAGGTACAAAAAGGGCACAATAGGGAGAAATGTTATCCCATGATGAAAAGTTCATGATTATAAAATGTATTCTCCAAATACTTCTAGTCTATATCATGTCCATCTTAAAAATACCTTCACGTATCAGATGAAATATTGATCACTTCCAAAAGTGTTTCATTTGGGTTGCAACAGAAACAAAGAAACATGTCCCCCTGGTAGCTTTAGACTAAGTTGCTCTACCTAAGAATTCAGGTGGGATGGGAATCATAAGACTCAATCCTATAAATAACACTCTTTTTAGAAATATTATTTGGAGGTTCATAAAGGATTCTACTATCTAGATAACTATTCTTAGATCAAAATATTTGTAGCATCAACTAGTTATTTCTTTGCTCAATGAAAATATTTTCACTATGGGCTCCTCCATTTGGAAACTTTTTGTCAAAGGTAAGGATATCATTAAATAAGGATATATATTAAATGTAGGGAATTGAGTCAATATTAGGTTCTAGAAGGAACCCTAGATACTTGATCATACACTATCAAATTTCAAACCTTGGTACCAAATCAGATATCAAATACAACAACATTTCAACACAATGGTGATAGAGTATATTTAGAATCAATGTAATATAATAAATTAAAAGTGTCTTAAGATCACTAATATCATTAATGAGAATGCAAAAATTACTTTATACCTTAATCTTCTTCTCTAATGTGATCATATTCCTAACATCTTCAAATAAAATGCTCTATCCTAGAATATAACTCCTAGTGGAGAATATGAAGTGAGATTATGATACAACCAAACTATCACTCCAAATAAGGAGATCTTCCCATGGTCCACAATATTGGACAAGGATTTGATTCTAAAACTAAATATATTTATTTGGATTTTTATTCAAAATAAGATCCTCACCCTTGATAATACGGCTAAATGGGGTCTTGTCTTGGTCAACTATTATGCTCTCTATGAGGCTAACTTAGAAATTATACCCCATTTCCTCCTTCAAAGTCCTTTTATCCATAAGATCTAGAATCTTCTTCTTCTGAAATCCCAAATTCATTAGATCCATCCTACTTCTCTAAGTCACTCATGGGTTTGTTGGAATTTTCCCTTCACTAATAAACATCTCAATAAAATATGGACTTTCTCTTTCTCCCACTTAATATGAGGAGTGTGGAAAGAAAGAAATAATAGGATATTCAGGGACTCTTTCAAAACATACAAATGGGTTATCAATAAAGTATTTAGTTGAGTTATTGAGAACTTTAGATTCTAAAAAGGATACAATGATCAACATCTATCTAACCATGAGGAGAACATAGCTAAAAATTGGATCCCAACCACATTATCTAGCACTATAATAGATTATATAATGGAAACCAAGAGCAAGACTAGATTGATTCTTCCAAATCAAGGATGAATTAAACTAAATTTAGATGGGAAATTGAAAGGAAATGTAGGAATGTCTCATGGAAGAGGATTCCTAAGAGAAGACATGGAAACTTTTATAGTTATATATGAGGGATAAATGGGTCACCTAACGAACCACAAGGTAGAATCTCCAGCATCCCTATGGGGTTTCTAGGTGGCCATATATCTTGGATTTAACAAGATATTGGTTGAGGGTGAATCCCTCAACATAATAATTACCTCAATAAGATCAATAAACCTACCTAGACTATTGACTACATCATAAAATAAATCCTAGATATCAATAGAGATTTATAAGAGGTGAAATTTTAGAATACCTATCATGAAGGTAATCACCTTTCTAACTTTTTTTTCTAATAGATGGTTGATAGAGACATCCTTAAAATATGGTAAAAGTATGATACTTTTCTAATATATAGCAATGCATTCATCACTAGAGATATATATCATTTGTCACAATAATGAATATGAAATTATCTTCACTCTACAAACAACTATGATCAATAGAAATATAAGAATGGATTTAATAGCTCATTCACACATGATAATTGGGGAGATTTTGAGAACCATTGAATGAACTAAATAAGAATAGTCTCTATCATTCTCTATTATGTTACTCATTTCTCCTACTATAATACTCTCCATGAGATTTACACCCTTTACACAATGAGTGGAGATCTTAATATAACAGAACCCATGTTTGTAGATAGTCTTAAAAAGGATAAATAGGTGTGGGAGATATTCAAAATTGGTGGGCTAACAAATTTCATTAATAACATTGGTAGATATTACAAACACTTGTCATGTAATTTTTTCAATAAATGGGAATATTGGGTGGTCACAATCAATAATGATTTTATTGAGATCACTAAAGGTCTCATTGCATAAGGCACATGCCTAAAAATAGAAGAAGTCAAGGTCATCAAATTCATATAATATTACAAAGAAGAGAGGGACAAATTATTGAAATAAAATAAGCCTATGCCTGAATACATTGGGGGATTCTTGATAAAATACATCCCAAAACCCTTCGATAGAGTTGTAGAAAAAATAATGAGGTATGTGACCTTGGATGGAAGGTATATTCTTGTGCATCATTCTTATTTACCTATTCTAGATTATTTATGACATCTTATCCCCCTAAGTTTTCTTTTTTATATCCTACATTATCTTGAATCCTTGATATAAGAAGTCAAGAAGGGAAAGAAAATAGATCATCTCCACTAAGCTATGATTTTCCTAATTCACAAGTTCTTATAAGCCTCCAATCCCATCTCCCCATCTTTCCAAAAATAGAGAAGCCTAAACCTAAAAAAAATTCCTTAGATAATCCTTAGAAGTTTATCCAAACTCTTGACCTCCTTTGAGAACTAAAAAGAATACATCTTTATTGATAGTGACTAAAATGAACAATGATTCCCCCTAGTCAAGAATAAAAAGGATATAAAAAAAGTTGTTTACCCCTTGCAAGACCTTCCCCCAAAATCAAGAAGAAAAAAGCTATGAAAAAAATTTATGATCCCTCCCCTTCTCTCTCTATCCTCACCCCTCCCCTACTTCGACTTCCCCTACTCCCACTCCTCACTCCACCTTCCATGATCCTAATGAAAGTATCAAATTGGAAGAGATTTACAAAATCATAAAAATGCTAAAATAAAATATCCTTATCTCTGGTATTGATCAAGAACCAATTTTTAAGAAACCCATTCCAACCCCCAACCCCATGCAAACAAATCCCCATCTTGAATTGAAGGAACTCATGGAGGAGCATAAATAACAAACCAGACTTAGTAAAATTGAAGATGATGTGGATCTACACAAATCTATCATGCATTGGTTCTTAAAGTACTAGAAAAGGTTCAAAGAGGAATTTGACAAACTCAGTCTAAATGATGGTATTTATTGTATAAATTTTGACCTAGAAATCAGCTCAAAATTCTAAAATATCAATGAAAGTTTGTTCATTCTGGAAAAATAAAATTATTCTCTCAATTAAAATCTTATCATACTTATGAATTATAGTAGGCCCTTGATTCCCTCACCAAAATAAAAAATGAAAATAATAATAATCTCAAAATGGAAAAAATGATGAAGGGCATTATAGTGGAGAAAGTTGAGATACAAATCAGTAAGAACAAAAATCTCCCACTCAAAAATATCACTCAAAATTAGAATAAGGTGTATAAATAATGGATGAGACATAGAAGTTAATTAGTTACTTTTCTGATACCTTTCTACTACCTTTTGGCCAACTATTCTACTTTTTCCATCTTGTAATCCTTGTTGTAATATATTGTTTCAATATCACAAATGCTTCCTTTTTGTAAAGGGTATGGTCACTCATTAAAACCCTCTTTTACCAATATTAAAAAAAATTGTTAATTTTATAGTTTTATTATGTGTAATTTATGGAAACCCATAAAAAATCATATAATTAACATCAATGAAATTATATTCAAATTATTGAGAAACTGGTATCCTTAACAATAGTATTTTCAAAATAATAATATTTAAAACTTAACCACCTCTAGGTTTTAAGAAATACATAATATCTATATTATAATATTTTAAACCTATCAATATTATGGTATTGACCTACTTATGTGTGAAATTTTAGAAAACCTATAGAATGTAATATAATTACCATCACTGATATTAATTTCAAATATTCAGAACCTAATGGCCGATATGTTTTGAATAGTTGTTATTGTTATCAATTTTTTTGGAACCTACCTATTGTTAGGTTATGAAAAATGTTTTTAATACCATAGAAAATATGTGTGAATTTTGTGTAAACCTATATAAGATCAATAATATCAATTATAAATTATTAGAACCTCACATACACTAGGTTCCTAATAATTACTATAATTTTTCGAAGGATGTCCAAATCTAGCAATTGCCAAGTTTTTAAAAACTATTGTTAATATCAAAATATATTTCAAACCTAGTTGCTCATAAAATATATTAAAAAATATATTAGTGATTTTGAATAATAATCTCATGGAACCTACCCATCAATAGGTTCAATCAAATACTATTATCAAAATTATTTTTTAACATAGCAAACACTATGATGGAAGAATAATTAAAACTAGTGACATTAATTACAATGTATTTAAACCTAGCAGATGTTAGGTGAAAACAATAAATATTATTATCGAAAGATTATTTTAACATAGCATCTGATTTTTTGTAACAACTATTATTATCATATAAGGATATTTATATCCTAATGACTTCTAGGTTTCCAGCAAACATAATTATAAATATTGAATCCAATTTTAATAATAAATTTATGGAAACGAGTACAACATCAATAATTAATGTAATTGTTATCAGTAATAAAAAATTTAACTTAGTGGTTATTAGGTTCCAAATAATTATTACAATAATTCAAAAATATTATTACAACCTCGCAACCTCCAAGTTCCAAACAAACATTACTATAATCAAAGGACATTTTGAGTCTACTGACCACTAGGTTTCCATCAAAAATATTTAAAAACATCATAGGCACCTTTAGTAATAATTTGAAACATTTTATATATTGAAACTTAAAGAAAGGAACATAAAATATAGATTTCAAAAATATGTTATTATTTTCTAAATATATTAGCACCTTAGTGCTTCAAAAAACTATTATTATTATTATTATCAAATGATATTTGTAAACTTTATATCTTTTCAAATGTAAAGGATTAGACTTAAGTGATTAAATATAGTCTCATATAGAATATTACAAATATAATGTAGATTATGTATAGGTTAAATTATTTTTTTATACAACTATTAAATTATATTTATAACGATCTATTTACCACATTTAATAATGATATGAAAATTAAATATTTTAAAGTGTAAATGAATAAATATAAAAACTTGTAAGATTGTAAATATAATGTAACATATATAATTTATATAATCACTTCTTAAGTTTTATTTATATAACATAATTTACAATAGATTATACATCATTTTCATCTATAAGTACTTATAACATTGACCACAATTATCCTAGAAAGTATGTCTTCACCTTTTTTTTCTATACTCAATGTTGACAGAGTAATATAGTTCCCCCTATCATTAATGTTATATTTTACTAAGAATAATCCTTGTAATGTGGAATAATTTTTAAAATACATTTATATTTTCAGACTTATCTATCCTTACATGTTAGACTTCAAGATAACTTACCTTTTCATAGATGAATTTAAATCTATCTTTTAACTCTATTTTCTAGAGAGAGTGATTAGGAATGATGGGAGATGAGGATTAAGTGATTAGGTATAAGGTAAGGACTATGATCAAGTAAAATTAACACACTTTATCATCATCCATCCCTCATCCCCAATCATTTCCCTATGCGTAGATAAATTTCAAGTTATCAATTTTGAATCTAACACAATCCCAAGAAGTGGACTACTAGTTTCATTTATCTTTAACTAGTTTCATTACAATGAAGGTGTTGCATTTTTTATCTATCCACTTTTGATGGAAAAAAAATCATGTTTTTTATATACACATAGATCTAACGACATATTAGTGCTTTCTATTTTGGCTAATTAGACTCTTTTTTTTGTTCTTCAAAATATGTGTAGCTTTTGAAAAGACCAATGCATATTTTTTAAGCATTTGAATATAATATTGTTATGTGACAAGAACATTGCATTAATTTATAAAAAAATTCAAGATACAAATTTATGGAGTGAACAGAGATAATGACACAGTTCAAGACCATGAAATTATTACTAAATTAGACACCAAAAAGGATTTTGTAAACATAACGTAGCTACGTTCATTCTATAAATTAGTATCTATAACCTCTCTCTTCTTATGACATAAAATTTGAATTTCTTCTCTTCAAATACTATTTTTTTATTTTAAAATTTTAATAGTAATGTAATAGATAAAGCCCAATAGATAAGTTAATTTTTCACACCAATTCCATATTAATTAACGAGGCTCTCTTTCACAATAAACATCTTTAGTGTCTTGTGCATCAAACTCATATGCATCTCCACTTCCTCCTTGGATCATCTAAAATTATCAATACATAAGGCATAGAAAATCACATACTTAATACCTACATCATAAAAATCCCATAAAATTATAATGATAAGGCTTTTGTGTCTGAATTCATGGCTACTCAATTTCTTCATATTATGATTCATTGCATACCTCTGACTACCATCCATTATGATAAAAACATGTTGAGGTATAGGTCCATTCATAGTAACCCATATTAAAAAATATTTGAATAAATCATATATTAAATTTAAAACAAGTGCAACATAATATAAAATAAGAATCATTTAGGGATTGATTGTTGACATTTCAAAACCTCAAAGATCTTTTTCTGAATGAGAAACATGATAAACCAACAACAATGGCATGGTTTAGATCTATCCACTGAATAAATTATTACATATAACCTCAATCAAAATCAATACAATGTTCCCACTACACATATTTTAGTGTTCTTTTCAAAATAAAAAAATGAAATCTTTTAATTAAAGCTCGTTTCAAACCTTGTGATCTTGTTAATAACATTAAAATATTTATTTCAACTAGCACATATAAAATAAATCCAAAGTGCATGTATTTGAAGCATTGGAATAGAATATTTTTTTTTTATATACAATCACTGATAGAAATATTTTGATGTTATTGTTGGCTTCACATGGTTGATGGCTATTTTTAATAAAATGATTAAATTCACAATGGGAGCATTTTATTGATTAAGAGGGTGGCTATACATGCCAATATATCAAATGGATAAAGTTGAATGGTGACATTATTATTGGGTTTGGAAATGATACATCAAACTATTGGTGATGTAGTTGGAGACCACAAAATTTATAGTAGGTTTCATGAGGCATTTATAGCACATCAAAATTATGAAGCTAAAACCACTAGACATAACCAAAAAATATTTCACATACCTCTGTTAGAACTTATAGTCCTGTGAAAGCCCCAACTATTAAGATAATGCAATTTGCCCCAAAAATGACAATATGCACATAATATGCCATTGCATGCAATTTCTTGCTGTCACTCCCTTTGCATTGATGAAAGTCAATGGTAAAGAAGCCACTATGAAAATAATTGATTTCTTAAGGGATTTTTAATTTACTAAAATTATAAAGTATGGATATTCCTTATCTTTTCATAATAGAGGGTTTTGAAAAAGGATTTTTACATATTCTATGGAGTTTACAATTTTTTTGACAAACATTGTTTTCTCATTACAATGATTTACTGCATTTTTTGAACTTTAACCAATTATTATTCCCTGTTATTTTGACCAAATAGAGCACTTCATTTTTTGTCCTTGGAAACATATGTAGCTTTTTGGAAATCAATATGCATATTTTCTAAGCACTGGGATATAATATTATTATTTGTTATCTATTTATTGGTAAAAAAACAACTCATATTATTAGCAACCTCACACGGTTTGAGTCAAGCTTTAATGTACTGATCTTTTTTGTGAAGTTGATCATTATGGTTTTATTATGGAGACATGTTTTTATGCTAGAAATAGTACTAAAATAAATGTCCAATGGGAACGTTGTGATGATTTCAAAAGAGGTTATAGGTGCTAATTTATATTTGAAAAAATTATAACTAATCATATACTAGCAATTTCAATCATTGATTTTTGTCTTCTAGTAGAATACTAAGCATTTAATTCATTTAATACGCTTGGTATACTGCATTTTCATTACATTTTTATACTCCATAAATTTAGAGAATACAAGCTACCAAAAAAATAGTAACATACACCTAATATATTTTTCAATTTGAAATCAAATAAATGGAGGTTATTTTGAAACAAATTTGCAAGTTAGACTTTATTCCTTTCAATATTCAAAAACTCTACCAAAATTTATCTTGGACTTCATTTGTCATGATATTTGTCATATGAAATTGTAAATGTTGAACATTGATCCATGTACTCTTCTTGTGCATATTGTTTTACCATTCATTCATAGATTTAATTCTAGGGAATGTTTTAAGGAAGGTTTGAAAGGTTCTATCATGTCATTTTTTTATTTTTTTATTTTTTTTACAAGGGTGGAGTAGATGAAAATGAATATAGTATGTTGACTTTCGAGGGGCCCTATAAAAAAATTCTATCAATATTTCAATCTTATTCCATGAATTTGACATTGATTCCTGTACAACATAGACATGTTTATAATATTGGATGTAATATGATGAGTCAGTCTCATACTTTATTTTATCAATAATTTTATTTTAAAAATAAAAATAATACATTATTTCATATGAATTGTTTGGGAATACATACAAAAGTGTATTCAAGAGATGTATAGATATATGCCATCACTACAATGTCAAGGCAGAAACTCAAATTGTAATTTAAGAGTGAAGACTAATGGACAGTCATAGACATTATGCTTTCCCACTTTCATTCATTCCTTCACCATAAATACGTTTCATTTTTAAAAAGATAACATTCATGAGGATTGAGCAATAGATCTTTGACTAAAAAGATGTTTGTTTTGAAATCAACTTGATTAATATCACCATATAAATTTGTCTTTCTATTTACAACTATAATGTAATTTTAATGTTTCTATTCAATATTACAAGCCATAATCTATTTTTAATTCATCTAAATGGTTTATAGTAAAAAGATTTACAGTCAAACTTACTTTTTTAATAAATTGCACATCATTTTTAGAAACCTAGTATATGGAAACATAAATGTTTTCACCTTTAAACAACATATATTACACAAATAAATATTGATCAATTTTTTCAACATTTATTATTTATGTTCTTTTTATATGAAGCTAAGATAATGCATCTGAAATTGAATGTTGATCTATCTATACATCCACTTATACTAATACTCACTCCTCCCCCAAAGACTTAACATTATGAACACTTGTAAAGCATATAGAAATGATCTAATTCTTTTCATTATGAGCAGGTTACACTCCAAAAGAGACATCTTGAGATTCCTAAATTTTATTGTTCCAATAAAATCTTTGTGGAACGTACCTTGAAAATTTAAATAGGGTGGGGGAAGAGCAATGACTTGATTAGCTTGAGAAGGGTGAATTAATTTCCAAGATTTGCATAAGATTTTAATTATTTAAAATAAATGTGATTTAGAAAGATAATAAAAAATATTAATCATGAACCTAGCATTTTAAGACCTGCAACATGTCAAACGCCTTGAAAAGGGGAATGGCAGATAAAGTGCTTACTTAATCTCTTGCTCAACATAGTTACTATGTGGAAAGAGGTGTAATATAAGGGGGAGGGTGAATGCTCAAGAACATGGAGAGGAATGTTGTAGAAAAAAAAATTATCATCTTTTTTGAGGTATATATTTTCCATCATATTGAGACTATTTTCCCCTTGGTTGTATCTTATTTTTCTCTGAACTTGTTATAGAATATAAGGATTTTTTTGATCTCGTTTATTTTATAATAGGTATAAGATAGTTTAATTTTGTCTATATTTTATTTTATTTATTATGTATATTAAACTTGGATACATAGTACACATTTTATATTATCACTAGTTTAACCTTCAAATAAAACTTTAAACTCCAATTTCTTGACTAGGTTCTTGTAGTTCTTGACTCCTAGCACTTGCACTGTTTATAAATGACCTTCATTGGAAATTATATTGCATCATGTTTATGTGAGTTTTAACCTTGTCTTGGGTGACATTTAAGTTTATAAACTAAAGAATTCAGTAACATATTTTATTTAAAACACCCCTCATCTTATAAGATTTATTTGCTTTATCATCATCTATGTGAAATTTATTAAACCTTACATCAATAAATATCCCATTGGCTGTTGGTAGAAAAACAATGTGTAATCCCAGATGGGAAATGACCAACAACACAAAATAAAAAAATAACACTAAAATTATAGTGATAGTCTTGAGCAAAACAATAGTGTTGTAAATGCACTAAATAAACATGCAAGAAGAGATGAAACATGGGATGGGCATAGCATAAGCATAAAAAAATTAGAGATGAATATATTATAAGATTAAAAAGTAAGTATTATAGCTTGATTATAATTCATAAAATGATACAACTACAACTATTCATGAAAAGTCACAAAAAAAACTTCACTTTGTCCTCTTCTATTATCTTCTCTTACCAGTCACACATATTGTTGTTATGTTTTTTTTATCCCCTACTATTTTATTTTTAATTTGGATTCTTACTATAGGTTTATTTATTTCCACTCACTTATATCTTGTTGCTATCTATAAATTTACTCTCTACCTATTTTATCTAGTCTCTATTCTATATTAATACTGTACTAAAATTCTTTCTATCTCTGACTTCTAATGTTTCATGTATTTTTTTTATATTCTAATAATTGTTTCACCTATTACTAGATTTTCTCCCCAAACTAAAATGGTTAAAAAATTTCAAATTTGAATATTTTTCAATAAATATGGTTTGGTGTCTCAAAAATCCTAGATGTATAAGTTTGTAGCTTGTTGGGTAGGTAGTTAAAAAGGTAGAATATAAAATTTTAACACTCCCCATAAATATTAACCTTCATATATTAAAGGATTCAAAAATAAGTATTACAATATGATTATAATGGAAAAAATGATACAACTACAACTATTCATGCAAACTCAAAAAAATAACTTGACTTTGTCCTCTTCTATTATCTTCTCTTCCTAGTCACATAGATTGTTGTTGTGTTGTTTTTATCCCCTACTATTTTTTTATATTTATCTTCTTACTATAGGCTTCTCTCTTTCCACTCAGTTACAGGCTGTTGCTATCTATGAATATACTCTTTACCTATATTCTCTAGTCCCTAATCTCTATTACTACTGTACTAAAATTCTTGTTATCTCTTACTACTAATGCTTCACGTATTTTTTTATCTTATAGTAATTGTTTCACCTACTGCCATATTTTATCCCCAAACTAAAATGGTTCATAAATTTCAAATTTGACTATTGTTTAATAAATATGGTTTGGTGTCTCAAACATCCCAGCTGTATAAGTTTGTAGCTTATTGTGTAGGTAGGTAAGAAGGTAGAATATAATATTTTAACACTCCCCCTAGATCTTAAACTTCATACCATAATCTATATGACTTTTCTTAGCTTTCAAAACTTCCCTATAAATTATCTTTATCTGTTCATATCCTTATAGACTTATTTTGTGTATGTTTGGAGCTAGATTATCAAAGTTCATAGATAGATTGACAAAGTCCATATATGGACTATCAAATTCCTTAGATAACCTATTGAGTTACATAGATCTATTATTGGATTCCATAGTAGACATGTAGGAATCTAAAGCTAACATAAAAACTTATAGGCCCAATAGTATTACATTAGTGACCCCTATCCTTCATCTTAAGTGCATAAAAGTGGATTTTGATAGTGGGTTAGTGAAAATATCAGCTAATAACTAATATGATTTTCAAAAACTAAGTTATATCACATGTTTCTCAACTAATTATTGAATGAAGTGATACCTAATTGAAATTTACTTACTCTTACCATGAACGAATGGGTTCTTTGACAACAATATGGAGGATATATTGTCACAATAGACTAGAGAATCTCCTCGCTAGTCATTCTGCAAAACTAAAAGTATCCATCTCAACCATATAGCTTATCATGTTGTTATATTCAATACTATGTACTCCACTTCAGATATAGAAAGGGAAACTATAGTCTACTTCTTTGAGTCCCAAGATATGGCTCTTAACCAAATATGGAATACATAGCCTAAATTTCTATTTCAGCCACCAAGCCTACCCACCCAATGACTATCCATGTAACCCACAAGTGTAAACTTATCTATTTCTACATATGAAATTCCATAATATTTTTTTCCATTCATGTACCTAAATATCCTCTTGTACACTTGTCAATGTGTTTCCTTTGGTGTCTCCATGAATCTAGATATGAGTTTGACTACATACATCATTTCTATCCTAGTTTTTTTCAAATACATTAAGCTTCTCACTAAGCTCTTATACTATGTGGGGTCTACATTACTACTACAATCATCTTTGCACAAATTGAATATTCTCCTAGCTAGTGTAAATAATGGATTACTATCTAGAATTATAAACCTCTCTGAAACATCATATGCATACTTAGATTAGAATACGAATATGCCACTATCCATTTTCTTTACTTCTATCCCAAGAAAGCACTTCAATAATACTAAATAGGTCATTTCAAACTCCTTTATGGCTATTTTAGACTCATTTATTGACTAATTTTCATTTACGATTAATATTAGATCAACCACATAAAAAAATACAATCAAAATATCAAACTTCATCACTTTGATGTAGAGTGTACGCTCACTAGTGCTTTTGCTAAAATTGTTTATCAATAAGTAATAGTATATATTGTTGTACCATGCTTGTAGGGATTGATTAAGCCCATAAAACACCTTTTTCACCATACATATCTTGTTCTCATGACTCAGAATCTCATATCTGGGTGGTTTTCCCACATAAACCTCTTCATCTAGCACTCCATTCAAGAAGGCTAGTTGGACATCCATTTGATGCACCTTACACTTATGTTGATAATCAATATCTATTATTGTCCTTACTATTTCCATCCCTACTATATGTGAAAACATCTCATTATAGTCACATCTATGCCTTTACTTGGATCCCGTGACCACTAGTCTTGCCTTATGCCTCTCTATCTTACCTTCGAGAGTCATTTTTATCTTATACACCCACTTTATTGTTATGACCTATTTTCCTTTTGATAGGTCAACTAACTCCCAAGCCTAAATTTTATCTATTGCATGCATTTATTTATCCATTCCCTCACACCACTTATTGTCCCTAACTAATTCTTGAAAGTAAATAGGATCACATGATACAAAAGGAGCATAACTCATAGTTTCATTTTCATTTTACTCATACCTTGATTGATCAAAAACTTGTTTCAAGCTTCTTGTCACTATTAGATATTGACTTGAGTTGGAGGAGGATGATGGTGACTCAAGAATAACTCCTTAACCTCCTTGATGGTTCCTACCACTAGATGAATTAGGCCTTTGTAAAATAAGGGTCCAACTTGGTGCATGAGTGATTATGCCACCTATTTTTATCTCTCCTTCCAAGCTTCATGCTCAATGAATTGAACATCCTAGATGATTATGAGATATTTGGTGATGGGATTGTACAACTGATAAAAATTTGATTGATCAATATACCCTATGAAAATCTACTTCTCATTTTTATCATCCCATTTTTTCCTTCTTTATTGGGTATGCATGAATATGTAACACATTCAAACACTCTAAGGTGTTCAACACATGGATTATATCTCTTTCATGCTTCTTGATAGATCATATCCCTAATGCTCTTTGTTTGATAAATATTCAACAAGTATATGACTATTTCTACATCTTCATCCTAAAATCATTAGGAAAATACTTTTACTTTAGCATGCTCCTTAAAATATTTTGGATGGTCATATTCTTCCTCTTAGCCACCCCATTTTCTTTTGGTGTGTTGATTCTTCATGCCATGATCTTTGTAAAAATTCATGAAATCATTAGAGATATACTTTCCCCCTATTTTTTCCTTAAAATATGGATGTAGTGGCAACTTTATTTGTCCACCATGGTCTTGAATTGTTCGAAGGTCTCAAATGCATCTGATTTGCTCTTCAAAAAAGACATCCATATCTTCTATATGAAACCATTGACGAATGTCATGAAGTAGACATTCTTGGATAGGGAGGGGTTGTTCATTGGACCACAAAAGTTTGAATGGATCAGCTCTAAAGGAGCTTTGGATCTCCATGCTTTACCCTAAAAAAATGCACTCCTATGTTTCTTTCCCAATATGCATCCTTCACACACATTATTCGGTTGTTCTATAAGGGATAACCCTCTAACCATTTGGTTATTTTGAATAAAGTTTAACCCTCCAAAGCTAAATTTTTCATATCTTAGGTGCCAAAGAGTAGACTAATCTATTATTATTTTGAACATTGTTGCGATCTCACTTTCCATTATCAACAAAAAAATCTGATTGATTATCATCTTGACTATTGTAATCTACCTATTGCAGCCACTCCTATCAAATATTATGCATTCACCATTATTGAATCTAACCTTGTATCTATTTTAAATAAGCTTCCCAATGCTAATAAGGTTGTGTTTCAACATGGACACATAGTAAATATCTTGAATTTGCCTTTTATCACCTTGCTTGGTGAGAATAGATATGCTACCTTCCCCATGATGGGAACCATCTCATTATATCACACCTTTACCTATGATTTGATTTACTCATTAATGTGGTTAAACATATCTTTTCTCCCACTCATGTGGTTGATATAACTAATATCCAAGTACCATGTCTCTTTACCACTTTAATATGTAATGTTTCATGTTATGAACAAGTTTATACCTTTCTTATTCCTTTAAATTTAAATTTCTCTCACTCTTTCTACGCTCACTAGAATAGTTTTCATACCTTTTCCAATAATAACACTGGACATTAGAATTATCATACATTTATGTAGATCCTCCTCTATAAGTGTTGTTACTCCTTCCTCTTCCTCTTCCATGTGAGTCTTGATGGATATATCTTCCATCTTATTGACTACTACAAGTTATTACTCTTCTATTATTGTTATATCCTATCCCCCTTTCTCTGACATTCCTACTCATCTTAAATTATTCCTCATGGGAGGAGGTGGATGACCTATTCATCCTTTGTTCATGAGTTTGTAAGGAACCGATTAGCTCACATATTTTAATTTGCCTTGAATATTTTGACTCTTTAATTGAAACCACTATAGGGACAAATCTAATTAGAAGGTTCATCAATACCTTCTCTATGATCTAATGATCTTCAAGGGTATCATCACATGTCTTCATTTGATTGAAAATATTCATTGTCTTTGTGAATAAGTCATTGATATAATCATTCTCCATCATTTTGAGGGTATCAATGTCCCTTATTAAGTGATTAAACTTGACAAGATTCACCTTATCACTCCCTTGATAGTCATTTTGAATAATATCACATAGTTTTTTAGAATGGATAGATGTTACTATCCTAGGAAATTTTAAATCAACTATTGTCATTTATACATAGATGAGTACCTTAGCATTCTTTATCCTATTATATTTAAATCCATTCCTTTATGGTTGGGTTGATGTATTGAAGGTTGATAGGTCTACAAATTAATTATATCCACCTTCAACCAACTACCATATCTCTTGAGAGTTGAATATGGTCTTTATTTTGATGCTCCAAACATCATAGTTCTTTCCATCAAATGCAAAGGGTTGTTGGCATGAACCAGAATTACATGATACCGTGTCTAAATGGGCTTACAATCTATGGGATATGATACCAGTTGTTGGTAGAAAAATAAAATGTGTAGGCCCAAATGGGCAGCAACCAAAAACACACACACACACAAAGAAAAAAAGGAAAAGAAAAAAAAAAACTATAGGGATAGTTTGGTGTTGAGCGATAGTGTTGGAAATTCACTAAATAAAAATGCAAGAAGAGATGAAATAAGGGATGGATAGAGTATAATTATTAAAAAAAATCAAAGATGCATATATTATATAATTAGAAAATAAGTATTACAATTTGATTACAAAGGATATAATGATACAACTAAAGCTATTCATGCAAACTCACAAAAAAATACTTCACATTATACTCTTCTATTTTCTTCTCTGCCCACTCACAAAGACTATTTTGATGCTGATTTTCTCCCCTAATATTAATTTTCTTATTCTTATTGTAGTCTTATTTCTCCCTTATACTATGTTATATTCTTTATTACACTAACTTATAGGTTACTATTGTCTATGATTATACTCTCTACTTATTCTCTCTAGGCTCTATTCTCTACTATTGATGAACTAAAATTCTCCCTATCTTTGACTATTGTTGCTTCATGCACTTTTTTTCTTCTATTAAATATATCACCTACCACAAAATATCCCCCAAAAACTAAAATGGTTAACAAATTTTAAATTTGAACGTTTGTTTAATAAATATGGTTTGGTGGCTAAAATGTCCTAACTATAGATGTCCTTAGCATGTTAGGCAGGTAGATAGGAAGGAAAAATATAATATTTTAACATTGGCTAAGTAATAATAGGATCAAGATGGAAGTTCAATATGATTTTTTTTATTTAACCCTATTAGATTATATTGTTGTGATGCTTACTCATACTAGTAATCCCTATTAGATTATATTGTGGTGTTGCTTACTCATACTAGTTTTGTTAAGATGCGATGTATAATTTTACATGATATTGAGACCAAAACCATTATTAAAACACTATATTATACCAAGGTAATAGGTCCATTTCGATTGAAGCAATATATTGGTATGTGCATATGAAATGAGTAGTGGTGATTTTAGTGATCAAATTAATTTGTGATACCGTCATTTGATTAAATGTTTTTTTATAACAAATATTTATAGGGAAGAATCTATTATGAAGGAGATACATTCTCTAAATTGTGTTGATATGGATTCGTGTTGTAGGATGAGAATGGATGGAGAGAAATAGTAAGGATTCAAGGAATATGCTTTCTGATTACTATCAAAATTATTAATTTTAGATGTAAGTTACCACTTGATGAAGTAAGTGTGTGTGTGTGTGTGTGTGTGTGTGTGTGTGTGTGTGTGTGTGTGTGTGTGTGTGTGTGTGTGTGTGTGTGTGAATATTTTATCTCTTCCCTTATGATGATAAAAGTTATCTCAAACCTTCTTAGGGATATATATTTTAATTAAAAAACTACATTTATAGGAAGTATATATCTTTATTTTGTTTCCTTAAAAAAACTATTATAATCTACATAGAAATTTATTGTGTATGGCTATATCTTACTGAGAAACTCTTTTAAATATTATGAAATATTATTTTTTCATTATTTGAGTGCTTTGAGGGATAAATATTCTATCAGGTGGATCACCAAAGGTTAACAAAGTTTTCTTTTAGTTGACATAAAAGATCATACTCTCATGAAAACTCATCTTGGGAATAAATTAAACTTTAGTACTCAACCACTAATTCATTTAAGGTTATGTTCATTGGATTATTTAATTATGGAGAGAACTTGATGTAATGGAGCCTTATGGTAATTCGGTGTGTAAGTTTTAAGCCTATAAATAACCTCTTGTTTAGTTAAGGGAACAACAATAATGTAATTGTTGAGTTGAGATTATGTTAGTACTAAACTTTTGAAGTTGTTGGAGATTTGGTTTTCGAATGTAATTTTTAAGTACAAGAACAATAAATATTCTTATCATGAGTTTATTTATCCTCCCCACAAATATTTTTATGATTTCATGGTGTATATGAGCTGAAAACTTTAATTTGGGTTAATTTTATTGGCTTAAGATTGAAGGATATCATGTTCGTATCTTTTCCATAAGGAATCTTGTATAATTTAACTTGTGGATATATCCCTCCAAGATAACCTTTATACTTGGAATGTTTATTAAATATGACTCCATACATGGATTCTAAATCATGGCCCTGTCATGAGTTGTAACATGGACTCTTGTGAATGTAACATGATACCTTGTAATTTATTAAGTTTCTTGTTGCGTTTATTATAAATTGACCCATCTACCCCAATCAATACTAATACACATTATTCATTATATAATGATTTGAGAATGCCTAGTTTCTTAGGTTAATACTTTTGCTTCCTTTCTAAGAGATGTGTTTAGTCATTACACTTCCTTTTGCATGTATTCAACCTAAACCACAAATAAAGAATCTTGGTTGCTATCTTGATTGGTTAATCTATAGCTTGCTACTTATATGTGTTTACTAGTTTCTTATACATGGCATCTTTCAACAACAATGAGGTCTATAATCCCTTTTGGTAGGCTTAAAAGATTGAATAAAGCAGTTGATAATTATAATTAGATTATTATCCTGTAGATGTGATACTTGTGTCCTTCTCACTAAAAGATGTGAATTTCTTGATTTTTGACCCATCAAATTATTGTATCTTTCTTTTTAGGACCCTTAGAATTATTTTATGAAATATTATCATTATGGTATTATGTGAAAGGAAATAAAAATCCTTGAATGAGGTGATTATATTGTGAATTAGTCATTTTTGTGTGTTTGAAAATAGTTGTTTATTTTAAAAAGGGAATAGAATGTTAAAAATGTGCTAATTATTATCAACATATTGATATTTGTTAGAAAGAATGGGAATTACATTGGTTTAGAGTGATGCCATACTGAACTTATCTCATATATAGATAAGGAACTTTATGTATATGAATGTATATTAAATCCCCAACTTGATTACATTACTATTAGGGAGTATAACATAATCATAAGCCTATTTATGTGTGTTTTTATAATGCTAGTAATCTTGGAAAGGTACCAACTATCAACTGAATATTAATTTAATAGGACTTAGATGAGATAATGTCCAATTATATTATGGTTTGAATAGTAATAATGATTCTATGCATGAGTTGTCATTATGCCTCATTGTTAAGAGGCTAAGCATTAAGAACACATTAGGTGGACTAGTCCACCCTTGAGTGAGATGATCTTGGGAATAATCCATCCATCGAATGCAAGTTAAATATTCATGATTACTAGCATTTAATTATGAAAGGACACTCGATGTGTTTATGGTAGTTGATATTGACAACCCTTTGTATACTCCCTTGGAGATGATGTTTTGTCTTTACAACATAATGATCTACCTTATATTAAAATGGATTATGAACATTGCTTGGAATTATGGTATACAAGATTGGGTGTAAAACTTTATCACTTAAAGGAGTTGTTGTCTTATTGATATGGTAGTTTATATATTTATTAATTTATTTAAAACAAAATAGTGTTGTATTGATTAGGGTATGTTACGCTATTGGTGCACAATTTGACATCAAACATGTAAAGAAGTAAACAAGTCTAGAACACAAGACTAGGTGCACCTTAATGGATTTATAAAATTGACTTGTCTATAAACATACACACAACATTTTAATGATCATTTATAGACTTATTTAATTCAAATTATAACCCTATAGGCAAACAAGAAGAGTAAAAAAAAAGACAAGATGAGACCACAAGACTCTGGTGCACCCTAATAGACCAAGAATAATGACTCCAATAATAATGTACATTGTACATTTTCAAGGATATTGAATGTTTGATGTTATTATTCACTTGCAGTAGGAGATTATATACATAATATAAATGGTTGCACTATTGGAATAAGTTTTGGTAACTACCAATCATGTCCTAACTAAAAAACTAACAATGTAATAAAAATTATGTTAACAACTATGCTAACATTCCCCATTTATTACAATGTTTTTACAAATGTACCCTTGAAACATATCAAATTTCACCTTGCCAAGTGACTTAGTTAGTATATCTACTATCTATGAATCTATTGGATAGTACTAGAGATGATTGTGATGGTTCAAGACTTGGTCTTGAATGTAATAGAATTGTACCTCAATGTGTTTCATTCTTTCATGAAATACTAGATTCCTAATAAGCTTAAACACACCCTGATAGTTGCAAAAAAATAGTGGTGGTTGATCTTAAAGAATGTCTATGTCAAATAGAATGCAACGTAGCCAAAATAATTCACACATAAATCCTTGTGTGGCATGGTATTTTGACTCCATGAATGAGAGAGCAACTAAAGATTAATTCTTACTAAAACTCAAAATTGGTCTAGATATGAGATGAAAAGTATCCTAAAGTTGATTTTCTATCATCAATAGATTTAACATAGTCCATGTCTGTGTAACCCTGCAAGAATAAATCTGAGATATTATTATATTCCATTCCATAATAAACTATACCTTAGACATATCTCAAAACATGCTTCAATACAACACAATTACTCTTATTTGGATTTTACATGAATCTTGAAAGATAGCTAGCAGTAAAGCATATGTCTTATCTAGTATATGTCATGTAAATGAGACTACCAACACACTCCTTGTAGGGAGTTTTATTTACATGAGGTGAATCCTGAAATTATTTTGAAAGATTTTTCCAATGGAATTGACTTTGTTTTACAAACTTTTATCCTATATTTCTCAAGTAGCATCTTGGCATATTTCATTTCTAAGACAAAAATATGATTCTTATTTACAATATCTCCAAGCCAAGACAATAGTGAAGTAGACCCAAGTCAATAATTTTGAAGGATTTGTTCAAGTCATTATTTACTTATTCAATGAGATTATCTTAACTTATTGTGATCACAAGATCATCCATATACAAAATAAGAATGATAATATCTCTGCCTACCTTATTGATATACAAATTTGAATATGAGGGCATAAGAATGAATCCATGTTGTAATATATGATCACTTATTTTAATATACCATGCCCTTGGTGCTTACATAAGTCCTTAATGTGACTTAATTAGATCACATACCTTTTGTGGTTGTTGTTCATCAATGAAGCCTTCTGGTTGGGTCATGTAAACTTCTTTGAGATCACCATTCAAGAATGCACTCTTAACGTCCATTCGCTAAAGCTTCCATCCCTTTTGTGTTGTGAGTGCACAAATAAATCTTCTGGTCTTGATCTTAGTAGTGGGTGCAAAGTTCTCATAATTGATTCTTTTTTGTTGAACATATCCCTTTACAATAATTCATGCTTTGTATTTGTTGATGGATCCATCTTCCTTGTATTTTATATTTAAAATCCACTTGCATCTCATGAATTTATTTTTTATGGGTAGATTGACAAATTGCCACATCCCATTTTTGATGAGGGCATCATATTTAGAATCTATGGCCTTCTTCCATTGAGGTTGACATAAAGCCTCTAGAACTATCTCTAGTTTAGTTTTGTCAACTACTGAGCTCATCAGTGTGAGATTAACTTCATTTCTCATCTCTTTTCTATTTTGAACTCCTAATGAAGTTTATAGATTAGAGTTCATGTGTGAGTCCCTGATGGTGATTTCTACCCATTTTGAACATTGATGCTGCTCTTGATTTTATGAAGAATTGGCTGCTATATTTCTAACATCAATGAATAATTCTCCTTGCATCTCACCTTTTTTCTGACAAGTTTCTTCATTCTCATCATTTAGCTATGGAAATAATCTATGAGAGGTGGTATTTTTTGACTCCTTTGGCAATGATTCGAATGGTGACTCATCACAAACCGCATCTTGACTTTCATAAATTTTTTTTGTCTTAAGATGCATGAGATGATATGTTGTTAAGGTAGTATTGTACCCCAATAGAAGGAATTAGAGTGTCTTTGGTTCTATCTTCTTTGTCTTTTTGGCTAGGATATGCATATATGATGTACAACTAAATAATTTTATATGTGAGATCGAAGGTTTATGATCACTCTATACCTCTTATAGTGTTTTGTCTTCCAAAATATTTGTATGTGCCATGCTGAGAAGATATACAACTATCTGAACTACTTCTGCTCATTATGGCATGTCAAACTTTGTAATAGAAACCATGTAATGAACGATCTCCATGACTGAATGATTATTTGAATCTAAAATTCCATTTTATTATGCTTTATAGGATGTATTCAAGTTTTTTTTGATGCCATGTTACTTCAAGAGTGCTAGGAATTATTTTTGTGTGAATCCCCCCCTCGATATAAGTGGAGGAGATGAAGAGGCCTCCCTAAATGGGTGACAACAAGCTATTAGAAGACACTAAAATGTGTAAAGGCTTCACTCTTCTTCTTGAAAAAGGACACCCATGTCTTTCAATAGAAATCATCAATAAACAACTAGAAGTACTTGAGTCCTTGTTAAGAAGAAGGCAGGGGTCCACAAAAATTAGTATGTACCACACTAATATGATCATTGTCATGTGAGGAACTGGGCTTGAATAGAACCCTTTGTTGTTTGTTGGTAAGGCATCCATGGAATACAATCAAAGAATGGTACATCTGAGGAAGTCCACATACCATGGACATAGAGTTGAGCTAGTACAAAGAATCAGCTGAAAGGTACCCATATTGATAATGCCATAGTGTATTAGATTTTGTTGTAGAGGCAGAGAAAGCAACATCATCAGATGAAATTACATCTAAGTTAAATAATTGATCATTCAAAAAATATCTAGAAATGACCTTACCCTCCCATGAAAGGAGACATGATTTTATGTCATTCTTGATCATGAACTCTAGCTTAAACTTATGATTCAAGAGCTGACTTACATACAAGATATTTGTCTTAAAGATGGCGATATATTGTACCTTTTTGAGAGTACAATTTCTCATCCTGAAAGGAATGATGATAGTTCCAATTTCTTCTACAACATACTCTTTATTGTTTACAATTTAAATTTGATCTCTAGTTTGTTGATTCATTAGTGAATCAAATAGTTCTTTACAACCTATCATATGCTTCTTGGCACTAGAGTTGAATAATCATAAACATACTCTTTATGAGGTGAAGAACTTGAAGAAGAACCTCCATCTCCAATCCAAGTTTCATACCATAAGATGAAGATGTGCATGATTATTCAATTTGAAGAATTATGAGGTATCATAACTGGTACAGTGACCCATCCTATCAGAGTTGATGAGAAAACAAAATATGACAAATTAGATGAAGAACCTCTTTAAATCGGTTTAGACAAGAGTAAATCACCTTAATAGTTGTTATGTTGTGCCAATGTTTGCCCGTGCAGGTTCGTACCCTCATTCTAGCGCCAAGATTCTTAACTCCATCACTTCTGTCGACCGATTCAATGGACTGCTAGGTTTGCAGGTCTAGACCGTAGTATTAGCCACAATCTCCTTCAAACGTTGTGGCAGGTCTTCCTCCCTGTCGATGCTTGGCTGCGAACAGGTCTGCTCGGTTTTACTCTGATACCAAGTGAAGGAGCTTGAATGCTTGATGTTATTATTCATTGGCAGCAGGAGATATTATATACAATATAAACGGTTTTACTATTGTAACAACTTGTGGGAACTACCAATCGCATCTTAACTAAAAAGCTAACAATGTAATAGCAGCTACGTTAACACATTTCTGGTTCTAGAGACAGTATGTGTGCATATCTGGGGGAAGCAACATAGTAAAACAAAAGGAAAGAGAGAAAGGGAGGAGAAAGAAAAAAGGTGATACCAAAAAGAGGAAAAACATGCCAATAAACCTAATTTAGATCAATAAGAAAAATTTACGTAATCAACTTAGAATAATAAAATTCAAATGACTAATAGATACCTAAGAACCATTTTATGTGTAAACTCCTGAATTTGTTCTAAAAGTTTCTTGCTAAAAAACATGGCTAGCCATCTATTAATAAAAATATTTTGTTTAATCATGTTTCATATATCCAAATTTTAGGAGGATAAATATGTTTTTTTTAGCCCTTTTGTTTAACTACACCCTTATCTTTATGGGGTGCCCAATATAGGCCATCAAAAATAAAGAGATAAAAATGGAGGAATGAAGAAAGGTGGTCATGATGAAAAAGAAAGAAATTACTAATAAACAATAAATATACATATAATCTAGAATATACAATTCCAATTACTAAATCTTTAATCCAAAAGAAAATCCCAGCTTTGATATCAATTGTAAATTTTACCTAGACCCAATCATCTAACAAATAAGAGCACAACGTTAATACAAAATTTTGTATTTTTGTAGCCTATTAAACTATTCTTTATTCATGCCTATATACAAAAAAAGAGTTATAAAAAAGTGATCTATGGCTGTGCATAAAAATAGACTAAAAAAATATATCACTAAATAAGCATTTCTTCATGCATTATTGGCTGCGTTGAAACACTGTAGTTTAGTTAAAACAATGTTTAACAACTGAATTAAAAAGACAAACTATAAATAGAAGAATCCCATGCATTGATGAGGACTGTAGTCAAGAGATGAGGATAGCATGTGGTGAGGAAAGCATGCACTGGTGAGGACAACATACATCAATTATCAACATTCTCCCCCTTGATGCAAAGAGGGCTCACAATTTGATCTCTGAGTGTCAAAAACTGATCTATTGCAACTACTTTCATGAAGATATCTGCGAACTATTCTTTAGTGTTGATGTATTTCAATTCTAATACCTTCATCTGTACTAAATCTCAGATAAAATGATGTTTTAAATCAAAATGCTTTGTTCTACTATGATGGATTGGATTTTTGGCCAATTTAATAACACTAATGTTATCACAAAAAATAACTGTGGGCTAAGCTTCAATCTCTCCAATTTATTCAAGAAGTTTTCTAAGCCATAATGCTTGTGTACCTATTGAAGTGACTACAACATACTCTACTTCGGCAGAAGAAAGGGCAACTATACTTTGCTTCTTTGAGATCCAAGTAATAAAACCAGAACCAAAAGAAAAACAATTACTGGATGTTGACTTTCCATCATCCAAACTACCTGCTCAATCAGAATCACTAAAACCAACAAGATTGAACCTTTTAAAAGTGTAGTAAGGAATACCAAAGTCTAGAGTGCCTTTCACATACCTAAAAATTATCTTGGTTTCCTTCATATGTATTTATGATGGCTCTGTCATGTACCTTAAAATAAGTAAAATTGAATAAGCAATATCAGGGCTTGTGTGAGTTAGAAACATTAAGTTTCCACGAACACTCCTATAAGTTGTCTCATCAACTCTTTCAACACCATCATCTCTACACAACACAACTCCATGAGTAACTGAAGTGGAGACTAGTTTACAATCAACCATATCAAATTTCTTCAACATATATTTAACATACTTTGTTTGACAAATGACAGTTTTATTCTCACTTTGATAAACCTCCATTCCTAAAAAAAAAATTCATGAGGCCTAAATCTTTCATCTCAAATTCATTCATCATGGAAACTTTGAATTCATCCTTCATCATAGAATTAATACCCATATACAACAAGTCATCAACATATAAACATACAATTAGAATATCATTACCTTCTTGTTTGTAGTAAAGGGTAGGTTCACTCTGACTTCTTTGAAAGCCATTCTCCTAAAAATATCAATAATTCCTAGTATACCATGCTCTTGGTGCTTGTTTGAGGGCATACAAATCCTTCTTCAACTTGTAGACATGATTTTATTTTCCTTGCACTTCAAAACCTTATGGTTGTTCCACATATACTTCTTCTTCTAACTACCCATTCAAGAAGGCACTTTTCTCATCCATATGATGGATGCTCCAATTTTCTTAAGCAGCTAATGAAATCAGCATTTTAATGCTCTCTTATCTTACTACTGGTGCAAATATCTCTTCGTAATTAATACCATAATTTTGTGTGAAGCCTTTAGCAACTAATCTCACCTTGAGCCTTTCAACACTTCCATCACTGCTACACTTAGTCTTGTAGACCCATTTGGTGCCAATCTTATTCTTGTCATGTGGAAGCTTTGTAAGCTCCCAAGGGTCATTCTTATTAATATAATCCATCTCTTCTTTCTTTGATTTCATCCAAACCTCATTAGTATATGCATCTTCAAAACATGATGGTTCAAAATCAGCCTTGGTAAGTAAAGCAAAATTCAATGTCTCACCTCTTGGATTTTCTTCATGTGCTTGATTTGAACTCCTTTAATAAATGTCACTCAATCTTATTACCTTCCTTGTAGAACTAGGACTTGAATCTGGACGTACACTTGGAATTGAACAACTAGATGAGGGGTTACTTGGTGGATTTGTAGCACTTGGAACAAAAATATTAGTGGGCTGCCCATTATCAATATCATCCATAATTTCATTTAAAATAGATTTTGACTTCTCCATATGGCCTTTTTGATGACCATAAACTACCCCTTCATGAAAAATATATCTCTTGACACAATAAGCCTATCAGTGAGAGGATTATATAACCTATAAGCCTTACTTTCCTAACTATATCCAACAAAAATACATGACTCACTTTTGGGGTCTAACTTTTGCCTCTTTTGATTAGGAACATGAAAATAGGCGAAACAACCAAAAACATTGAAATCATTACAATTTGGCTTTTTCTCATACCAGGTTTCATACAAAGTCATCCAGTCAAGTGCACTAGTGGGACTCCGATTGAGAATATATACTTCTCTAGCAACTGCATCTTCCCAAAAAGAATTGCTTAATCCCTTTGTTTTTAGCATGCTCCATGCCATCTCCACCATTGTACGATTCTTCCTTTCAGCTACACCATTTTGTTGAGGTGTGTATGCAGTGGTGAGTTTTCTTCTAATGCCATGCATATCACAATAACCTTGAAAGGCTTTTGAACAAAATTTTGCTCCATGATCAGTCCTTATGCTTTTGATTTTGTGCCCTTTATCATTTTCTACAAGGGCTCTAAACCTCTTGAATGTCTCAAGAGCTTCACCTTTGGTCTTCAAAAAAACCCAACACTATTGTGAGTAACCATCAATAAAAATAATGAAATATGATGACATACCCAAACTCTTTGTTTGCATAGGATCATAAATGTCTGAGTGAACTAACTAGAGTGGATAATGAGCCCTCCATGCATTGCCTTTTGGAAATTTCTCTCTTGCATGTTTTCCTTTAGCACATCCTTCACAAACTTCGTTGTGCTCTTCAACCTTAGGCAAACCAGAAACTAATGATTTTGATGTTAGAATCTTTAAACTATGAAAATTTAAATGCCCATACCTGAAATGCGACAACCAACTTGTATCCTCTTATGCCATGTTGACGAGGCTCCTGTCATGTTCACCAAACTTCAATGAAAACATCTTATTCTTTGTCATAGGTTGTTACCACCCTATTTCCTTGATTCTTATCATAAATTATACATTGTTGATTTTAAAATATAACTTTATAATTCTTCTCACATAATTGTCCAACACCCAACAAATTATGCTATAACTTTGGAGTGTAATAAATCTCTTTAACACTCTCCATACCTTCTTTTTTATGGACTTCCATAGATCCTTTTGCAGCAACCTCTAATGATTTGTCATCACCAAGCTTGATCTTTGATTTAAAACTTTCATCCATTATAGAAAAAAGTTTTTCATTCCCTGACATGTGGTTAGAACTTCTTGAATCTAAATACCATACATCTTTAGAAATATTTTTAGCTTCGTCCTAAGATAAAAACAAATTACCTGGAGGATTCTCATCACCTTCTTTAGCATAATTAATGATTTTATCATTATTACCTTATTTTAATCTACACTCATAATTAAAGTGGCCATACCTATTACAATGATAACATTGGATATTTCTTTTATTAAATCAGCCTCTACCTCTTCCTCTAAAACCACCTCTTCCTCAGAAACCACCTCTACTTCTATTTCCTCTTGAGTAATTCTGATTTTGACCTCTACCTTGGCCTTGATTACTTTTGATTCTACTATTGGCATCATCATTCTTTGTGTAATTTAGAGGAAAAATCTTTCTCATCACTTTCTCTAAATGAATCTCTCAATCTTTCTTCATGAGACATCAAAGATCCAACTAGATGATCAAATTGAAGGGTAGAAAAATTCATTCTTTCTTCTATGATTATGGTAACATGGTTCCACCTTGGTGTGAGAGTCCTCAACACCTTTTTGATCACAACCTCATTGTTCACAATTTTACCAAGTGTAGCTATTTTCTTGACCACATATTTTACTCTGACACAATAAGTACTCACACTTTCAGCTTCTTGCATCTTCAAATTCTCAAATTCTCTCTTCAATGTCTGTAAGTTGACAACTTTGACTTGATCACTACCTTGGTGAGCCTATTTTAGAGTCTTTCAAGCATCCTCTGCTGTCATTGCTCCTGTAATTCATGAAAATAGGCTCTTATCTAGAGTTATTTGAATATGAAATAAGCCTCGAGCATTTTTCTTCTTAGCCTCCTTCTTAATTTTTTTATCATTCATTCTGAGAGCATTCCAATAAACTTCTCTACATAACCTAATTCAACAATCTCCCACAAATCTTTTCCTATCAAAATAGTCATCATTTTGATACACCAATAATCATTGTCATTTCCATCAAATTCTAGAATTGGCAAAGAGTTAAAATTTGACATGATAAATTTTTGGCAAATTTACAACTACTAAATCCTTAACCCAAAAGAAAATACTAGATCTAATAAAAATTGTAAATTTTATCCAAACCCAACCATCTAATAAACTTATTAATAATAATAGTAGAAAGAATTAACTCAAACAAAAAAAAGACCACAACATTAATATAAAATTATATGTTTTTGAAACCTATTAAACTATTCTTTATTCATGCCCATATATGAAAAAGGAGTTATAAAAAAGTGTTGTATCACTGTGCATAAAAATAGAGTAAAATACTATATCACTAAACATGCATTATTGGATGCACTAAAACATAGCGGTTTAGTTAAAACAATGTTTAACAACTGAATTAAAAGGACAAACTATAAATAGAAGAATCCCATGTGTTGATGAGGATTGCAATCAATAGTTGAGGATAGCATGCGGTGAGGAAAGCATGCATCGATGAGGATAGCATGCATCAGTTATCAACATAAAGGTGGCTATGATGAAAAAGAAAAAAAATTACTAATAAACAATAAATATACATCTAATATAGAATAATACAATTTAAATGAATAATACAATCCTAATAATTATTTTAAAGTGTTGCTATACTATTAACCTATAGTGTGTATAGGGATATGGGTGGTTAACTTGTTGTTTATATAACTTTTTACATTTTTGTTTCCATATTGTTAGTAGAGACGATCTGTAGAGTAACTATTGCTTAAATACGGTATATATAAGAAATAATTGTTAATAATTGAAGATGATATTACAAATTCTATTCTTATTGTATGGTTGTGGAGGTTTTCCCCTCAAAGTATCTTAATCTTATTACATGGGCTGCCGGTCAATATTTGTTTTGGTTTTCAATTTCATGGCAATGTTTTGACCGATCCACTATTTTGTTTTTTAGATTTGGAAAGGTTGCATTTTCTTACCATTTCTTTAAATTTCAGTTTTTAGTTGTGGCCTTGTTTTGGCTTGACTTATTATTTGTAACATCTTTTTGTTATCTCTACTATTACTTTTCTTCATTATCTCTACTCTTACTTTTCTTCATTGTGTTTTTTACTTTGATATGTTTGAATGAATCTCCGAAATGTAATCTCTAATTTCCATTAATATGAAGTTATAATTTCTTTCTATAAAATATATAGAAAATATACATGTACAAAGTGTTTAATTATTATTTAGCTTTCCATACTTTCTTTCACATATGTAAATTGATATTTATCACAGTTTTCTTGAGAAATATTTTTTTTCAAAAAAATTTGTACATTGTCCACAAATATATACTACTTTACTTTTTAACAAGAATTTTTTCTAATTTTTTTGGTGCCTTTATAAAGAAATTTAAAATACCACCGATTTTTGAAATGCCAAAAATCTTATTACTTAAATATCATGTTACATAAAATTTCACATCTATGGCAGCATTATGTTGAAATTTAAACCTTTTGAGTGCCTAAACTATTATCACTTAAATATCATGTTACATAAAATTTTTCATCTATGGCAACATTATGTTGAAATTTACACCTCTTGAGTTTTAAGTTTTAACATTTACAATTTAATTATTATTTAGCATTCAAATCTGTCTTACATAGATATGTAAATAGATATTTTTCACCATTTTTTTTTTTGAAAAATCTCTTTTTTAAAAAGTTCTATATTGTTCACAAATAATTAATGGCGACTGCTACATCATTGATATTTTATAAGACATATTGTTTAAGTACGATATATATAGGAACTAATGGTTAATGCTTGTAAATGATATTAAGAATTATATTCTTATTGTATGGTTATGGAGGTTTGCCTCTCAATGTGTCTTACTCTTATTAGATGGGCTGCTGATCAACATTTGTTTTGGTTTTCAATTTCGTGGCAATTTTTTGGCCTATCCACATTTTTTTTTAAACACTGAAAAGGTTGCATTCTCCTGCCTTTTCTTTAAATTTCAGTTTTTACTTGTGATCTTGTTTTGGCTTTACTTATTGTGGGGAGACATTTCTTGGCTTCAATTTCTTGTAACCTTTTTTTTGTTATCTCTGTTCTTGCTTTTTTTCGTTGTATTTTCTACTTTGATATGTTTGGATGCATCTTCGAAATATAATCTCTTATTTTCAATAATATAAAGTTACAATTTTTTTTCTAAAAGCTAAATAATAATTAAACTATATATATATATATATATATATATATATATATATATATATTAATTATTATTTAGCTTTCCAATTTTTTTTCACATATGTAAATTGATATTCATCATAGTATTTTGTTTAAAAACTATTTTTCAAAAAAATTGTACATTGTCCACAAATATGTAATGGTGACCGCGGCTACTTTATTATGTAACAAGAAATTTAAAATAGGACCGATTCTTAAAATATCAAAAATCTTAACACGTAAACATCATGTTACATAAAATTTCTCATATGTGACAGCATTATATTGAAATTTAAACTTCCTAAATTTTAAGTTTTAATATTTAAAGTTTAATTATTATATAGCATTCAAATCTGTCTTCCACATATTTTTGAATATTTTTTTTAAAATCTCTTTTTCAAAGAGTTGTACATTGTTCACAAATAAGTAATGCCGACCGCTACTGCATTGCTATCTGATAAGACTTATTGCTTATGTTTCCAGTGCCTCTGAAGAAACTCAAAATACGACCGACCCTTGAAATGGTAAAATGTAAATATCATGTTACATAAAATTTCCAATCTGTGGTTGCATTATGCTGAAATTTAAAGTTCTGGATGTTTAAATTTGTGAACAGTTCTATATTCATAGATAAAAATTAAATAAGCATCGATTTGATATAGAAATTAACAAACAAACATGCCTGCGGAAGCTTGAAATCCTTCGAAATGTTAAAAGCTAAAGCTCGACAGCTTCAGCTTTCCATTAGATTCAACTTGCTTAGAATTCAATCCGCAGAAAATTGCAAAAGCAAATAAACGAAGAGTGTCCAAGAAACTGCCCTTGTCTGCTGCGAAGGAACTAATGCAAAGTGAAAAGTGAAGGACATCTAAATAGAGCGCAGGATCGGTATATTCATGCAGATACTTGTCTGCATCAGCACTGCAATATGGAGGCCATTTCTACCACCTGCCACCATGAAGCCCTGATCAGGGAATGCCTTAACACAGTGCACCCGTCAATAGTTTAGTCAGGAGAAAACGGGGACTATCGCCGCCGGACGGAACAATGGAAAGCCCCGGAATGGGAATATCCATTTGTCAGACAAATTTAAGATGAGTTCTTTTGAGTTCTTGTCCATAAAGACGCCTCCGGCGTAAAAATAATCTAGCTAAATTGTTGGAAGACTGTTATTGAATCATTTATTCGTTGATGTTGATATTAGCTTAAATTTGAGATGAATAGTATCGCGGGCACTGAATGGATTGAGACGATTGATATATATATCAAACCGTCACTATTATACCATCAATATTGTTCTCAGATTTAATAGAATGCGCATGGTCACAATCCCCGATAGGTACAACAAATAATTGTAGAATGCTTTACAAAAACGATTGTGGAAATGAATAGTCAAAGAAAAAATGGTCAGCGATAAAAAAGCTTTGAGCACAATTCATTATTTTTGAGAAAAAAAAAGGGAAGTGGTCCATGAATTATTTATCTGCCAAAATCTTAGAAGCTAGCATGAACGAGTCAGTCGTCTAATTTGATCATCTGTCTGAGGTTGATAGGACTCATAACAGAAGAAGAGCCCTCAAAAATCTGGTCAACAATGATCCTATTAGCCTTTTCTGTGGGATGGTAACTGTCCCAGAACAAATAGGCATCCCTATTCGCACACAGGTTTGAGGCCTGAGTGCAAAGCCCTACGCCATTGTATCTTCCTTGTCCGCAACATGCATTTGTCGTATCCACGAATCCTACTATTACAAGCACCATGAGATTTAAAAGAGTTTAAAATGCTAAAAATATATATATTAAAGAAAAGAGAGATGATGTTTTGACGTTACCGTATGCTGCAGGGTTTTTGAATATGCCCATATTCATCGACTCGCCGTCGGCGAAGGTGATGACCTGAGCGGAAGCTTCGCGGTTTAGTCGATTTACAACAGATCTCAGTTGTGAGTTAAAAAACGAAGTGCTCGCTGTAGATCTGCAGCGCATTCGCCATTGCGAGACCTGGTCGCCTTCACTCCTGGAGCACAACCCAATGGACCTGTTGGCGTAACCAGCACCCTTCGCCCTCCCAGCTCGTACAGTTGCTGCACAACAAAACAATCATACTAAGCAAAAATATTACAAAATTATCGAATCTGCAAACATAGTTACAGAGTGTTTTATGATTTACTGTTTTTTAAGTAGATTTTGTTGTTCTATCTTTTATTAAATGGTAACCACAGTGAGAGTCTAGCCCTAAATAATGAATAAGAAATTTACCTGAGATATTTCGCATATTCCGAGACTATAAAGTGTGTGTAATCTGGTAATCTATACTGCAGAGATCTAAGTGAAACAGGAGTGAGATAGTAATTGTTGACGCAATCATTTCCTCCAAGGGTAATGGACACGAGAGCCTCTGTTAGAAAATAAAAAAACATATAAAAACATACAGATTTAAAATTCAGATTGCTACAGCAATTTTGGAAACAAGATTTCCAATAATCTTTTTGATCTTGTTCTTGTTCTTCTGATCTTTCTCTTGAACTTGTTCCAATTACAATATGCCCTTAGGGTTTTTAAATAGAATTGAAAACTAACAATAATTAGAAAATAAACTCAAGACTAAAATTAGTCTTTACATGCAAATTAACTCTCTAACAAACTGTTTGCTAACTAACTGATTGCTTACTATCAGTTTACTAACTGATGCTCAACTACAGTTTACTAATTGATTTCTTGCATGAGGAGTGGAGAAATTAACTCCAATCTCCAACACTCCCCCTTTATTTCTACCACTTACAATTTTAGCATTTACTATGCCTAAATTTGTCCACTAGCTTCAGCTAGGATGATTATATTTTGCAGAATACACTGTCTCTCATGCGGAATACACCACCTTGCGAAATACATCGCCTTATATGTGGAATACGCCACCTTGTCTTCAGACAAATATAATTTCTCAATGAGCATTCACTCAGCATTTAAGACTGAGGAGTAGCCTGTCGAAAGGCTATCAACGGACATGCTTATGTCCAACACTACAAACTTCCTGCTTGCTTACATTTCTTTCACCCGACGCGTAACTGCTCAGGTATCCTCCCAAAACTCTGCTGGGTTCTTTCCACGTTGGTCTAGATTTGCCAACGATCAGTCTGATCTTCAGACACTTTGACAGCTTCACTCACTGTTCAACACACACGTTCACAACTTCACTCGCTGTGTAACACAAGCTCTGCGGAGCTCGTCTTTTCAAACACGAAAAACATACGCCTTGTAAAACTGAATATAGACAACAAACAAGAAACAAATTAATAAACAAATTAAAAAAAAACTTTCAACGCCTTTTATCTTTGGCATTCGAATCAAGCTCTTCGGAGCAATTTTTTGTTTAATACGCCTCTAGCTTGGGCGCTCTTTTTTTTTTTTTTTTTTCGGCCTTGTCCAGCAAGGCCCATAACGGCGCCAGTCAAACGTCTTCACAATAAACTGCAACTGCTGCGCTTTTCCTTTCACGGCTCTTTCTAACCTGCGCTTCACTCTTGCGCTCCTCCTTTCTTGCTGGTTGCCTCTCTGCTGGCTCATTGCTAATGACTGTTTCGTAGTACTGCTGCGTCCTTTAATTTTTTGCTGTTATACTATATTTCAGTGATTTTTTTTTTTTTTTTGCCTGCCTCCAGCGATCTAAGAATGCAAGGATCTTTTTCACTCTGGGCGTCGCTAGGTTTCAGTCTTTGACAAGTTCACGCGCCTTTTTCAACCTGTGCGATTTTTGTGGACTGCTGCGTCCAACCTGGCGCTTCACCTCTTCACGGCTTCTGCTGTTTTCTCTTTACTTCAATTGCATTGACTGCTGACTTTTCCTTCACTGTTGCGCTCTTCAGACATACGCCCTGTTCGGCGCTTCTCTGTCTTCAAATTTCTTTGGCTGCGCTCCAAAACAGCTGACTGCGCATTGACTATGCTTGCTGCGTGGCCTTCACACGACCTACCGGGTCTACTCTCTCTACAAACCAGCGCTTTAAAACCTACAAAATCATTGACTACTACGAATGCTACAAAATTTCTACAAACTGCTGACTGCGCTTGTTCACCTTCTCGCTGGGCGCCTTTATCTTTGACTGATCAGATTTTTTTTTTTTTTTTTTTCCTTTCTTTGCAAACTGCTGCGAACTCTGCTGACTGGGCGCTTTTGGCTGCGAACAAGAATTGGGCTTGCACTACTTTATGGCCACGAGCTACGGCTCTTTCTTCTTCGGCATACAAACAACAAGGTTAAAACACACTGTCACTTAGGTTGACTGCTATCCAAACGGACTGTCTCCTTTGGCTCTTCCTGCGCTTTACAAAACTGCTGCAATTCTCCTTTCCCACGGCTCCTCTACGCTTCTGCTAGAACCGTCTTGCTCTTTCTGCAACCTTCCACAGCTTCCGTGTGCTCAGTCTAGTCTGCGTTTTCCTTCAATGCTGCACGCTTCACCTCTTTTTGCCAAGTGCCTCTGCTGAGAGCTCTTTGCTGGCTTTTTCTCTCACGATCTTTTAACCTGCTCTAATACCAATTGTTAGAAAATAAAAAAACATATAAAAACATACAGATTTAAAATTCAGATTGCTACAGCAATTTTGGAAATAAGATTTTCAATAATCTTCTTGATCTTGTTCTTGTTCTTCTGATCTTTCTCTTGAACTTGTTCCAATTACAATATGCCCTTAGGGTCTTTAAATAGAATTGAAAACTAACAATAATTAGAAAATAAACTCAAGACTAAAATTAGTCTTTACATGCAAATTAACTCTCTAACAAACTGTTTGCTAACTAACTGATTGCTTACTATCAGTTTACTAACTGATGCTCAACTACAGTTTACTAATTGATTTCTTGCATGAGGAGTGGAGAAATTAACTCCAATCTCCAACAGCCTATGCAACAAGTCAATCGGTTTGAGCACGTCCCACGATCTGCGCCACCCTATTTTCATATTGTACAAAGTACTGGAACTGCTGAGGTATCCTGATAATATTGAGCTGCACGCATAAACATAAACACCCTCAGACATTCTGATGAATGAAAAAAAGAACCAGATCAAAATAATAGCAATCAAAATCGTTCGTACGAATTGGAATCCCGTGTCGTTCAGAATCCCAACGCCTGCCGAAGCGAAATTGGCACCCCTTAGCAATGCATCCCCGTTTAGAGAAGGACTCAAATATGGTAGCACGGATTCCGCCCCTAACTTCCTGCCTGCAATTCAAACAATAATTTTTCATTAGCAACGACGTCGAATATTTGAACTGGATAGAATAACGCGCTAAACTAAAAAAAAAAACTGGACACCCGTTCCCATAAACAGAAACAACACACCGCAATTATTAAGGTTAATTGTAATATGCAGGTCGAGGGAAATTTATATGACTTACTAATGAAATCTGCTAGATTGAGTCCATTTGAAAATCGTCTGCTAGATTGAGTCCATTTGAGTCCATAGGGATAGCTGTCTGCTCTACCAGTGGTTGCAAGATAATTGTTGTTGCCACTGTCAACCAATGAATCTCCAAACACAAAGTACGTTTGAGCTGCTTTCACATGACAGCAGCAGCATAATATGACGACGACCAAACCAACAAATGAAGCAAGCAGCATCCCCATTCTCTCCTTGCAAATGAAAATGATTTACACAAATTAATATGGGAAGAACGGACAGAAGTGTCGTTATAATATGACGACGACCAAACCAACAAACGAAGCTACCAACATTCCCTTTCCCATTGTTTTTTTTTTCTGTGAAATGAAATTGGTACACATCATTATATATAAAAGAAATTTGTCAAACTCAAGATTTGTTAACCACTCTCCTAATTATATATAAATGAAATTGGTACACTTGCCATTTAAAGTGGTCACAATCTGCAGAGCGACAATGGCCAACTGGTTTATGATTATTACCACGTGGCACTGACGCTCACATGGGCAACAGCTTTACTACCCAACTGAGATACCCTCCAGCTTAAATTTGACGATCTATCTTTCCCCTCAAAGTAAAATATTTATTGCGACCGTTCATCCTTAAACAGAAGGAAACATCAAAATACTAAATAAATACATATTGATTATAATCTTTAGAATATATTTATAATCTTTGACAAATTTTGACAGTTGCTGAGAAATCTCCTCTTCAATCTGACACGGGCTTTAAAAAATAAATTACCATATTTTACAGCTAACAAGTTAAAAACAAATGTTGTGGAATTTAACTCAATACATACCCCTCTTGAACTGCTGCTTCGACTAAAATTTATATCATTGCAATTTTCTTCCCTATAAATATCAGTGTTTGGCTGGTATTAATGACACCAGACTGTGAAATCTAATTTCTAATAAGGAGTTATTGATGGGCCACTATATTTATTGATCACTTTTTTGCACAATCTATTGCTAGCTTTAAGAGTGTTCGGTGCTTGTAACGCTTGGAATAGCTGGGGTCTTCTTTTTTTGAGATACATGCATAGTTCGTGAAACTAACGTGTAAAGAGTAGCAACACAAGGCCAGTAAAACATTGAATATTATAAATGTTTGTTGCTGTGCAAGACGTAATGTTGTTGTCCAATATTATAAATGTTTTGTAGAACTAAGAAGAGCTTATGGGCTGTCATGAGTTATGGCCAACTTGTACTGGTCAAGACAAAGTTAAATATGGATAGATAGAGAGAAAATTTGAAACATTGATCAAAATAATGTTGTTATATTATCTGATTTGCCTTTGAATATATTATATCAATTACATATATTGTAAATAGATATAAAAGTAAATTCGAGGTGGTTTGTAAGAGAAGAATTTAAGGTTGAGGAAGTGTGGTATGGAGAATAGTCTTTTCCTCTTCTTTCTTTCTAATTTAAAACGTAGGCATTATTTTCTATCTTTACATACCATTAAAAAAAATAAAACTGATGAAATGTAAGTGACCTTGACTCTAAAAATTAAACCTGAATGATTAATATTATTAATGTCATTGTTGCCATTTGCATTGGTAACCCTTATAATTTACTTTGCACAAATTGGGGTTTTTTGTTTTTATTTTTTTTTATTTTTTTTATTTTTTTAAAAGGAGGATTAAATGAATATGATCATTCATCTTATACACAAGAATCGCCATGCAAGGGCACTTTTAAATATGGTTGTTATTATATGGACATGTGCATGTGAGTAGGCAAGTCACTTGCAATGCATGGGTCAATCGATACAAGATGAGGTATAACGTAAACCAAAGCAATGTGTTATAATATATTTCATAATATTATTTTCCATGTTGTAAATGTTGTATACAAACCACAAGTGCCACATTTGCTACCCACACATTTGTTGCATTGTAATTAGCATTGGAAGACATAATGTTATGGTTGCCAAGGGTGGAATATGGTTGGAAATAGATGGAGAAAATATCCTCTCCAAATAAAGAAAGATTTTTTTTCTTTCATGGACTGCGAGAGTGTTTTGTATTTATATAGTTATGAAGTTATAATATAGGCAAGTCATGTTACAGGAGTGCCTTAACTAATAGTAGCCTTTGTGCTTCTAGCTGATATGTTTGTGGGCCCCTCTAGATCGATCAAAGTCCATTGCTCATGGCAGGGATAATGTAGGTTAACAATAATTTAAGGCAAATGATATCAGTTAAGGCAAACGATAACAGTTAAGGTAAATGATAGTAGTTAAGCCAAACAAAAGTAGTTAGCCAAACAATAGTTGAGAAATAAAATGTTAATATATGTTGACTTGTTACTTATGTGCCTTTCCCCTATTCAAAGAGTATACCACTTATTGATTGTCATTACAATATTCCTCTACTACACGTGCAGGCTCCCCCATTCACCACTACGTGATTCCAGAAGTGCGAATAGTAAGAGCATCCCTATAGAGGCATTTTACTATATAGGTTGGTAGCTACAATGAATTGCATTTTATGCATTGTTGAATTTAAATTCAGGGTTGTTTTATGTTGACTACATGAGGAATTATTGATTCGTTAAGACATAATCATTCATGCAACTCATAGTTTATAGAATAGTTTCTATAATTAGAATATGATACATATAATTGAGTGAATGCATAAGAATTCAATGCATAATCATTTTCAGATATGCTACATATAAAGAAATTTTAACTCTATAATTTTGTACTTCAGCTTTATACTGTAAAGGATGTTCAGAAATTTGAATCATGTCATGTACATATAGTTAAGTATAGTTATAACCACAGTTAGCTTGAGCTTAGTAATAGAATATAGTTAGGGTTTCAAACAATTAACAATAAAATAAATGCCTTATTGTAGGAGGAAAAGTATAGGAGTGTGATTTTTGTTTGAATTAGTAAGTAAAATTGATAGAATTATACGTTTAATGAATTCTATATAGCATGTCTTAATTATAAAAACTATTTAAATAAATTAAGAATTGATTGAATAAGTTATTGTGTTCATTTTCCTTGATAATTCAATCAGGTTAATAATAGAAATCTCATGGATACCAATTGACTATATTGTTGACTATTTGAATATGATGATATTCTTATTTAGGAATCATTTTAGGATATTAGAGTCTTCTCTCTTTAAAATTGAATCTATATTTTGTGACTCAACGATTCCCTTAAATGGTGATATGAATGGATGTTTCTAACGTTTAATTTCCTATTGCTAATGGAATGAGTAACCTTGGTGGTGGATAATCTAGTACTATGTTTGTTCTCAATGTTATGTTTCTCTTTTCTTAGTACTATGTGTAAGTGTTTCTTATGAGATTATAAAAAAATTATCAAGTTAATAATAGAAAGATTATGGAAACCCATTGACTCCATTTTTGACTTCTTCAAACTGATGGTATGCTCATTTGGAAATGATTTTATGATTGAGGGTAGGAAATTCAACAATGTAGATGATGATTATGCATTGAATGAATGATTATGCATGAAATAATCATTATTTCCATGAAACAATCTTCAATATAGTCAACATAATATTCCTCATTTTTGTAGTGATAATTATGCTAGTGTGAAGAATGGGCATGTATGATTATTTATTGTTTGTTTGTAAAACACTTATTGTGATAATTTTCTTTGATAACTAAATAAAATTTAATAATAAAATATTCATGAAAACCCATTGACTATATTTTTCACCACTTGAATCTAATGGTATGCTTATTTGGGATTCATTTTAGGATCTTACCATGTTCTCTCTTTAAACCTTTTTCTAGCTCTTGTAACTCAATTTTCTCCTTAAATGGTGATATGAATGGATGTTTCTAATGTTTAATTTCTTATTGCTAAGGGAAAGAGTAACATAGGTGGTGGATATCATAGTACTATGTTTTCTCTTAATGTTATATTTCTATTTTCTTAGTACTATGATCTTCTCTCATTGCCCCTTATTTGCGTAAAAAATAACAAGTCTAATTTTTTTGGCTTGATCACTTTATCTATGTCATCCAAGTAGAAATATTGTTATCACTTATGGTGCAAAATCCATGTCCTAGGGAGTTTTCCTCCAATGAATTAGAGTGGAGTGAGGTGGAGTAAAATATGGGCAAGGGTAAAGATATCGTTGTCTAGATACAAAGAGATCATATAGAAGAGTTCTTAAATGGTGAATGCAAGAGATCATGGTATCCCACTACCTTATGTATCAAAGATAGCATATTCAATCCTCTGCCATCTATCTTTGAAAAATTTAGGATTGATAGATCTCTCCAATACATATTGTGGGTATTATGTATTATAATTGTTATTTTTTTAAATATGAATTGGTCATTTTTTTAAATTATAATTTATTTATGTATGATATAGGTATTGGTGTACATATGGTCCTAAGGATTATATTATGGAAGATGACATGCATTATGGTATTTAAAATATTAAAAAGGTTGGTATTGGTAGCTGACCTAGCCCTAAGCATTTTTTTTGTCGATGCCAGTGTCACTTTTCTATTAATGTGCTGACGAATATACCAGAACAAGCTTGTATAATGTATAAAAACATGGGTCATATGGACCGCCAAGTCATGGTTTATGACGTACAAGACATAAATGACTTTAGGGGTAGTTATTATAATTTGAATGCATTCATAAGTGATGTATTCGAGTCTTAGATAGAGATGTTATTGTTGTTAGATGTAACTCTTGATCTTGTTCACCAAATGCATCATGACATGGTACATGAAAAATTTACAATGTTTGGAGGATAAACGGATAGGAATGATTTGGTGACTAAAGATGACATCCATAATATTCAAAGAAGGATGGAGGAATCATACTACTAATTCTAGCCTAGTAAAGTGGATAGTGGTCAAACATTTGTCACTAAAAATCCTCAAAAAGTATTTATGTATGAAAAAATTGGAAAAATCGGGAAAGAGCAAAAACATTTTATATTAGGCCTCTATCTTCCTCAGTAATTTTAGTGGATGTTGAAGTATGTATACGATAAAATACTTTTGATGGACTCCACACATTGGAAAAATGAACTAAAGGTACTTTTACATTTCCAAATTTGATGGAGACTTATTATTGTATAATACTTATGTTATTGTATAAGGTACTCCACTTAAACTTCACACTTGTTATTGTATAAAACTTATATTTGTGTTTTATGATGCAGTTCATATTGTACACACTTATTATATTTGATAGCATGCAAAATAGACCTCCCTTTCCATGTGTTTTAATGTCAAAGACTATTATTATGGACCTAACATCCTGGATGCAAAAGCTATTGGTCAATGCAAATTGTCACATGTTGGAATGGAAACCAAACACTCTCATAGTGGATGATGTTCATGCTAAAATTTTGGCTATTAGGTAGGTTAAACCCATGTCTATTATAAATATTTATTGTTATTTTTTATAAAAATTCTTTGTTTGCTAATTTTTTTATATTTACTTTGTCATTAAAAGTTGACGGAAGTGGTTCAATGCAATTTATACCTCTATTTCTTGTATGTGAGGAGAGTGTGGTTAAAAAAACAAGATTTTAAAGGTCA
>JARHVA010001900.1:2487500-2500000 GCA_037957365.1 Torreya grandis | reverse complement strand
TGCATACATTAAGTTTAAGCCATAATAGACATCTATTGGCATTTTATCTATGTAAAATAGGATTGGCAATCCATGTTTGATCGTGCAAATCAAGATTGATGGTGTGAGTGAGATCTAACTTGTCAAATATTTGGGATAAATAAGGAACTAACACATGGTGGAAGGGCACTATTCTAGGCTGAGATTGACTGTATAAAGTGTAGAAAGCCCATATATTCTCCAAGTGTCATGATCTTAGGAGGTCTTAATGGAGATCTAAGGGATTGCAATAAAAGTTAATGCTAAATTGGTGTTAAAATCTTGCTCATCATGCATACAAGGATCTATCATTACCACCTAAAAAGTGGGCATTTCAATGAAATTCAAGGTAGATGTGGTAGCCTATGAAACCTCTTAGAATTATTAAGTGTGCTTTGACCATTATGTAAAATTAGAGTTTTTTATGGTAGTTTGGACAAGTCTACAGTGAAATGCTCTATGGATGAAAAAAAAGTTCAACTACATTTGGAGACAAGTAATGTTGAGGTAAATTTGAATTAAAATATTAGTGATTAGAGTGACATGGTAATGCCACATAGGCATGCACAACACATTCGAGGACCCTATGCAATGTAGTTAGCAAACTTTCCATCATTGACAACAACTTGGCAATTTGTAAATTACAAATTTATGAGACAGGCCTAGGTTTACACAAAAAAGTCAAAAGTTGAAAGCAATGCATTTTTTCATTAAAAATATATGAGGGAAGCGATAAAAGACCAAATGTGATAAAGAAAAATTTAAAAAATGCAAAACATCAAAAACAAGTTGGAGCCAAAAAGTAAAAAGTTGAGAATAACCTAAGTCTTTTGCATTTTATCACATTTTGCTCATCCAAGTTCCTCCAATGGGAGAGATATTGTAGGTTTGCAAGTCCAAGGTGGGCCACTCCAAATAAGATCATTAAAATAGACATGGATCCAAAATATTCCCAGGACATCATTATAAGAGCAGGTTGTTCCATGACATGCATAAAGGGAAGGGAAATTGTGGACAAGTTTTTAGCTATGCAAGCATGTGGTCCAGGGCATCTTCAGGTAGTTCCACATAAATAAAAATGGTTTTTTTCCCCCACCATAAATATTCTCCTTCTAGCTCATTTAAAAGCATTCTCCACCAAGAAATCAAGGGGTTTGTTACAAATCCCCATCATTCCTTTTCAAGGCAGTTGAAACAATCATTTTCCTTGCAAATTCATGAAGATTTTAGGCATGAAAAAAGATTTGTTATACAAAGGATCATCATGGTGGAAAGTTTTAAATTGTAGATTTGAGATGGGTGAAAAAAATATAAATAGATGGCTTCTCCTCTATTCAAGGGGTTGATTGACCATTGTGTTTGTCATTGTGTTGGTTATTGTTGGTCTTTGCATCTTTCTAAGTATAGGTTCTTCTGAATTTTAGGATTATGGTTGTGTGTGTATTTTGCCTCTCTTGCTTAGGTGGGTATAGATGTATAACCATTAGAAAGATCTGAGAGCATTTCCATTTGTCTCCCCTGCCTGACATGGATCAAATCTACCATGTTTATCCCCATGGAAGCATTTTGAAAAATTAGTGTTTGTATGATTTTATTTCAAGTTAATGGAAAATACATGTGGTTATTTATTATATCCTATTAATTAAATGAAATAATGAGTTTTAAAAGTTCTAATGATTAGATATTTGGGTCTATGTTCATTATTTGTTATCATTTGGACGATGCACCTAAGTCGTAAATCCCTTTCTTTAGTTATTTTTGGAAATATGTTATTGAATACCTTTTAGGTACACCCTCGGTTCATAAGTTTAATAGGAGAAATTATTTGAGATTTTAGTTTTAGTGTATGTTCTAAAATTTTAGAGATCATTTGGGCATTTGCATTTTATTGGCATCAATATATGCAAAGTTCTCCTTTTGGTTTCCATGGCTTGAATTTTAATTTTCCTACATATTTGAAATAATTGATGTCTTGTATGTTGAAAGAATACCTACTATTTGCAAAAATACTAGCACACCACCATGCCCTTGATCTTTATTATTATAAAATTTTCCTACCCTATCCTAACCTAAAAATGATATAATCGTTGTTACATATCATGAGTGTCATTTGCCTACAGATGCATAAAATCTTGCATATTTAGCATGTGTTTGCAGTTTGTACTTTAAACGACCCAACACTAAAATTTTTCATTTATTCCATGCTCTTGAAAATTATTTATAATTAATATTTTAATCACTTGACCATCTATCTTTATTAGTTTGTATGTGATTTAGTGCATTTGTGCATTCTGTATGACAACCCTTCACAGGTGCAGTGTGCATATTTGGTTGTGCCTTGGTCATATTCATTATTATTTGTGCTAATAATACCAATGGAGGTTGAATTAAAAAATCACTTTGTGTGAGAAAAAAACCCCTTAGGTCCTCTCACCTTGGTTCAGGTAGAGCTTAAAGTAGTAGGGAGCTGACCATACCCTTTATAGGTGCCTCTCAATCATTTTTTATGTCTAGTCCAATCTTGATGCCAAATCCATCCTTGGCTACAATGACATACAAGTGAGTTTTTTCATCATAGTGTTCTATTATATTTGAGTGTGCAACATTGAGCGTATGAGTTGTATAATTAGGAATCAACAATTTTTTGGCACCATTGTCAGGGATTAAATTGATGTCTGGGTCGCTTGTGTTGTTGGGGACTATTGCAATGAGATACTATCATTTTAAATTTCTCTACCTCTTTATGTTATTTTGAATATCTCTGGTTTGTCAACATCAGCACTCAAATGGCATTATTTTCAAGAATCAAATTAAATTCCTGGTCACTTATTCTCAAGGACTCTTGTAGAGAGTTGATTGTAAGTTTAGGTTTGAAAAAAGTTGTTTGCTATTATTTTATTGCAAGAAATCTCAACTACATTTTTATAAAAAGTTCATTAATATTATATAATAATTTTGAAATCTTGGGTTATTCGATATTGATTTGTTATCTTGGCCTCCAACGCCATAATACTCCTCTAGGGATGTGCTAGGATTTAAAAGATTTGATAATTTGACATATGTTGAATTTATTGCAGAGATCTGTAAATTTGTCATGTTTTAAAGTGGTTTTCACTATTTGAACATAAATCTAAAAATTTCATTGTCTTTCCTTTCATACATCATCACTAACTTTAGAAATATATGGTTTCAATATGTATCACTGCAAGTTTGTAAATGGTTATATTCTAGAAGTTTACTTCTAGTGGCAACTCCAAAACATCATCTAGATTCAAAGAAAGATTAGTGCCCACTTTGAATATATTTATCTTTGAGATTTCTTTTGTTTGCAAATCTGGAAGGACTAAGGTCATCCTTCAAAGGTTACTAATCATAAAAATGTGTCTCACCCCTAAGTGTTCATCAAAAACAAAAGAGACAAATATGGAGGCTTGTTAAAGGATAAAGTGCAGCTTCAAAGGATTGTCTGGGCTATCAAGATTCTAATAATCCTAAATTTTTTTTTGAATTTATTATTATTCAATATTTTCATAGTTCTTTTGACTATTCAAAATCATATAGTCCAATTTATTATCTACCTCCTTCTCAAATAGTTGAATCCTCTCCTAAGTCTGATCCCCCAAGTCCACCTCATTCACCCCATCACATTCCTTTGCCATTTATTAGTGAACCTCCCATTGAACCAATCATGAGGCATAGGGATCAAAATAACAATGAACACCCTACATTATACATTTCCATATTTGTACGTATCAATTTTGATGACATGGAAGGTTATCCTAATCACATCACAAATGAAGTAAGGAAATTCCTTCCAAACTTTCAAGGGAATAATGCAATAAGTGACGATCAACACTTGAGGTATTTTCAAAATATCATTAAAGATTATGAGGTTGAGCACAAGTATGTGTGCATTAATTTTTTTGTGCATATGTTGAAATAATATGCACATGAGTCGTTTAACTCCCTTCCCCATAGATGCATTGATTCATTGGAAAAGATGAATCTTTTTAGAATTTAGTATGGTGATAGAGTTGATCCCATATTTATTTTGGATGAATTTGAAGACATCTAAAAGAATCCTAATGAGTGCATGTTGGAATTCATTACATGATTCAACAAAGCTATGATGTAGATGCCTAAGAACATAAGGCCTAGTGATACACCATGCTTGATAAAATACTATGATGTATTTTATAACAAGGTTGCATACTGCTTGAGGGATGAGGCTCCCATCAACCTGTGTTTGACATTCAATATGGACATCCAAATTGAGAATAATGTAAATGTTTTGGGGAATCCATTGAACAAGCTGGTTGATGTAAATTTGGTCAATCTAGAAAAACCCTAGTTCACAAAGATAGCCAAACTTTAGGAGATGGTTAAAACATTGGATTCCATTATCAAAGAGATGTCATACAAGTTAGCTAGAGCTAAAAAGGGGATCCCTCATGTGTCTACCAGTGAAGAGAGGGATCCAAATCTGAATCAAGCACAAAGGGGTCTTACTTTCCATAATCAAGTTAATGATAGAAGGAAGAGGCTAGCACATGAAGAAATAAAATATAGAAATCATAATAGAGGGGATGGAAAATATGTGTCTGATCCATTACATGCCAAAGTAAATTCTATGAATTATGATTTTGAAATTGATTTGTGTGAAAAGTTCTTCCTCCCACATTCCCCATGTGATATTGTTGAATTGATTGATGAAGATGCAAATGATCTCAAGTCTATGTCTGATGATGGTGAGCTTATGATCAATTTTCAAGACTCCCCATGTATGTTTTTTACCTCAATTGAAATGATGAGGGCTACTATTGTTGATAAGTTTTGGACTGAGGTCAAGAAGGTCCCAACATATGAATTTGTTTATGATGATTGTATAACATACGCATACATGTTACCCAATCATGATGTAATTAAATATCTAAAGTGTGCTCTAACTAATGTGTTACACATAAATGTGGAATTTGAATGTTTTTAAATAACCAACTAGTTTTGATGGTAGGTTTGAAAATAAAGGTGATTTTTGGATAATGCCATTTAGAGAAAATGGGTTATCTTTTATGCCCCTAAAGATGAAAAAATTTAGACTTCTTTTAAGTAGTACTTTGAGTGCATGAATGACATTGCTGATACTCAAGCACTCCAACTTGGTAATTGCCTAAATGTAGCTGAGAAATAAGTTTATTTAAAACTACTAAAAATGTTCTAAGATCTTTTGGCATGGTTTTATCCAAATTTGATATCATGAAAAAAGGATTTATTTCAACTTGTCATCTTATCATAGCCTAATAATAGTACCTTCAGGTAGGTGTAGAAATTCGTTTACATCATCTTGAACACCGAATTGCTAGAAAAGTTAAAGAGATTAAGGAATGATAGAATTATGGAGCCACCAGTTAATGGCAAATATCTAAAACATTTCTTCAACTTATCTCATGATTGTGTATATATTTTATAGTGTTTTTATGCTTTATAATTTTGTTGCTTTGTTGCCCCTCTACTTTGAGCCTTATTTACACAGTTCCTTTCCATTATTTTTTATCTTGTGTTTGTTTTCAGATCTTCTTGATCTATTTTTGTTGAGCTACCTTGTTTTATAAATCTATCATGAGTGTTGTTGATAAATTACTAAGTTTTGACTATATGACCCAATGGATTGGCACCAAGTCTTACATTTTTGGGTTTTTCACACACCTACAAGGGGTGTAAATCTCAATTGAGAGCTAGTGTTAGGCCATAAAATTTCATTGAAGCAATTGATCCCTTTTCAAGTAAGAATGCTTGAGTTTTTATCCCATGTCCCATTTTCAAGACATTATTGGAGGTCAAGTTCATGTTAAATTGGCTAAGCATTAATTTGGTCTTTACTTAGTTTGAAATAGCCCTATTTGTCTTAGGAAAAATGTTCATGCAAATATTCTAAAGGCTTATTTATTTCATACATTTTATGCATGTAAAAAGTCTGAAGGGCCATATTGTTTTAGGCAATTTATCTACATAAAATGCTAGATAAAATTCTAAATTTCTTGGGAAAAATGTAATGTTCATATGTTTTGAGGAAATTATTTTGGAAATTTTGTCCTAAATAATTGTCCTAAAAAAAGGCCCAAAAACATGAATGTCATACACAAAATGTCCAAAATAATTATTTCAAAGACCAAAAGGTTGAATGAAGCTAAAATGAAATGGATTAATTATCCATAAGACAAAGTTGATGTAAGATCAAAATGTCAAAGATAGACTTGTCATGATGACCAAAAGCTCTAAGATCCCCATGAGAGTGACAAGTGTCACCATCTCGATGGGTTGCCTAATGGTCTGACAACATGAAGGGGTCAACAAAGTCAAATAACCTTTAGAAGAACATGAAGAGGACACATTTCCAACTCTCATTAAATGACCAAGTAGTGTGATAGTCACACAGACATCAAAATTAAGCTTAGCCATTATACATTAGGGCTTAAATTTGATGGTCACACAGATGTCATTGACAATCATGTGAACATCAAATGATAGGTGCATGGACACCAAATTTAAGCCATGATAACTATCTATTGTGGCTTAAATTTGAGTATAGCATGCTTGTCAAAGATGTTTATGTAGATTCCAAATGATGGGTGCATGATTGTAAAAATTAATCTAAGTGATTATCTATTACGGCTTAAGTTCTATGGTCATGTACCCATCAAATATGTTCATATGAACATCAAATGATGAGAAAATAGACATAAAATTTAACCCATAGTAGACAACCATTATCATTTTATTAATGGAAAATAAGATCAATATCAATGACATGAGTGAGAGCTAACTTGTCAGAGATTTGGGCCAAATAAGGATATACCACTTGGTGGAAGGGTGCTAGTCTAGGATGATATTGATTGTATAGAGTGAAAATAGCCCATGATTTATCTAGATGTCATGATCTTGGGAGGTCTTAATAGATACATAAAGGCTTGTAATAAAATATAATGCTTAATGGACACTGAAATCCTACAAACCAACCATGTGGCATACTCATATTCACCATTCATATAAGGATATGTCTTTTCCACCTAATAAGGAGGGAATTTAACAAAAATTAAAGTCATATGTGGCATATTAAGAACCCTCTAAGGAGGATCAAGTATCCTTTGACCACTTTAGAAGGCAAGATTTGGTGATGGTAGTTTGGACAAGTCTACAGTGAAATGCTCCATGGATAAACAAAAAGTTCAACTGCATATGGAGACAATTAATGTTGAGGTTGGTTTGAATAAAAATATTGGAGAGAAAAGTTATATGGTGATTCCACATAGGCATTCATGACACATTCAAGGACCCTGTGTAATGCAGTTAGCAAGGCTTTCACCACTGATAACAACTTCACAATTTGTAAATTAAAAATTTACAAGAGGGGCCTAGATTTACCTAAATAATTCAAAAGTTTAAATTAATGATTTTTTCCATTACAATATATATATGAGGGAATATCTAAAATTCCAAATTTTAAAAATAAAAAGTGAATAAATATGAAATATGAAAAACAAGTTGAAGCCAAAAAGTAAAAAGTTGAAAATAACCCATGTCTTTTGCATTTTCTCACATTTTGCTCATCTAATTTCCTCCAATGGGAGAGATATTGTGGGTTTAGAAGTAAAAGGTGGGCCATTAAAAATAATATAATTCAAAGGGTCATGGATCCAAAGTACTCCTAGGACATCATTGCAAGACTTGGTTGTTCCATGGCATGCATAAAGGGAAGGGCAGTTGTTTAGGAGTTTCCAACTATGTAAACAAGTGGTCCAAGGAATGTTTAGATAGTTCCACATAGATAAAAATGGTTTGTTTTCCTAACACCATGAATATTATCTTTCTATCTTTTTTTAAATCATTTTTAACCATGAAATCAAGCATAAATTGTAAATTCCCATCATTGCTTGTAAAGGCAGTTGCAATAATCAATTTCCTTATAAATACATGAATATTTTAGGAATGGCAAAGGATTTATTCCACCTAAGAGCATATTGGTGAGAATTTGGAAATTTTAGATTTGAAATGGGAGAAAATGTATAAATATAGAGCTTTTCCTCTATTCAGGGGGTTGGCTGGCTATTGTGTTGGTCATTGCATTGGTTGTTGTTGGTCTTTGCTTCCGTCCAATTATACATTGTTATAAATTTTGGTATTATGGTCATGTTTGTATTTTTCCTCTTTTACTAAGGTGGCTATAGCTTTACATCCATTAGCAAGCTCTGAGAGCATCTCTATATGTCTCCCCTATCCAACATTGAGTAAACACACCATGCCTGTCCCAACGAATTCATTTTGAAACATTAGTGTATGTAAGATTTTCTTTCAATTTAATGGAAAATAATTGTGGTTATTTATTTTATCTTATTAATTAAATTTAATAATGTGTTGTATAAGTTGTTTTAATTAGATATTTGGGTCTGTGTTCATTACTTGTTGTCATTTTGAGCATGTACCTAGGTTATAAATCCCTTTATGTAGTTATATATGGAAATATGTTGTTGAATACCTTTTAAGGGCACCTTGGGTAAATCAATTTAATAGGAGAAATTATTTGAGATTATAATTTTAGTGTATGTTCTAGGGTTTCAAGGATAATTTGGGCATTTGAATTCTACTGACACCAATAGATGCAAAGTTATTCTTGTAGTTTCCATGGCTTGCATTTTAGTTTTCCTACATATTTAAAATAAGTGATTTTATGTATGTTTAAATAATCCTTGTTGTTTGAAATAATACTAGCACATGACCATGCCCTTCCTATTTATTATTATCAATTTATCTGACCCTATCCTACCCTGTAAATAATACAATCCTTATTGCATATCATAAGTGTCATTTGACTATAGATCCATAGAATATTGCATACTTAGTATGTGTTTATAGTATGTGCTTTAAATGACCCAAAACTATAGTTTTCTATTCATCCATATTGTTGAATTTTTTTAATAATTAAGATTACAATCACTTTACCATCTATCTTTAGTAGCTTGTACATGATCTAGTGTATTTTTGCATTCTGTGTGACAACCCTTCCTCAGTGGAGTGTACAAGTTTTTATGTGCCATGGTCATATTCTTTTTTATTTGTGCCATTAATCTGCATGGATGTTTAATTTTATAATCACTCCATGTGAGTAAACTACTCTATAAATCCTCTCACCCTTGTTCAGGTAGAGCCAAAAATAGCAGGGAGCTAGTCATACCCTTTTTAGGTGCCTCTCAGTCATTTTTATGTTTTGTCTACTCTTGATGCCAAACCCATCCCTAGATATAATGACATATCATTAGGTTTTTCATCTTTGTTTTTTATTTTCTCTCAAGTGTACAAGGCCAAGTGTATGAGTTGTACAACTAAGAACCAATAGTTATAACCATTCCATTAAATGGTGACATGAATGGGTTTTTCTAATGTTTAATTTATTATTACTAATGGAAAGAGTGATATAGGTGGTGGAGAACTTAGTACTATGTTTCTCTCAGTGCTATGTTTCTATTAACTTAGTATTTAGTATAAGGGTTTCTTGTGGTCTTTCAAAACACTTATTGTGTTCATTTTTGTGGATAAATCATTCAATTTCATAATAGAAGGATCATTAAAATCCATTTTCTATATTTTTGACTACTTGAACTAATTAGCATTAATATTAGGTGGAGAAAAGTTGGGATTTTTTTGATAGTGTTTGGCTAAATGTATTCCTTTTTTTCATAAGATTATGGATAACATATATGTGTTCCATATAGATGTTTTATATGAATCATTGGTCAACTATTTTCCATCACACTATATAATGACCTACATCCTTATTGCATGTATAATACCTTTTAAATTATATATAATGGTCTACTATTGTTGATCTTTCTACATAAATTAAAGGAACTAATGATTTATTTGTTGTTTGCCTTAACATGTTGTTAATAGATGTTAGCCCAACCATGAAATGTGAGTGAACTATATACTTAAGGCCATTTCATGACCTGGGATATTTAATATTGATAATGAATAATGATAGGCCATTATAAATACTAATGGGTCATTGATTCCTTTCTTTTATTTTGTAGGAATTCATGTTTTAGTGCTTATGTGAAGGGTATCCCCAAATGCTCAAGATAATACTTAGATTGATAATGAAAAATAATAGACCATTATACAAAATGATGGTTCTAGTTCATTTTTACTTTCCTTTATATAAAAATATGAATAAGGATGTAAATATAATAGGGGTCAGAATTCTAAACATTCAAATTCCATTAATGTATAAAGCTAGAATACAATTACATTGGTTTGAGCTTCCTTAATGTGTAGTATATCTGAGAATGATATATTGAATGTAAAGGGTATTATATATAAAAATTAATGGTGAATATTCAAGGCATTAAAAAGAATTATTTTACATTTGTATTTGAATGTATGACATTTTGACCCCTACTCTACTCACTAACTGTGTATGTACACTCAAAATATGAAGCCTATTGGTTATACTTCAATACAAATTTTATTCAAACACTCCACTAGTTTAATGCTTGACTGAATGAGTATATTACCCTATGTACTAATACTCTATTGTAATACTTACTAATGCCCTATTTATTTTATACTTAACTATACTAGTATCATGCCCTTATATAATTTCCTATGTACTTAGTGCCCTATTGTATGAGGTAGAGTATATGAGTGGGTGTTTTGTTTGAAGTAGTAAATAACATTGAATGAATTATGTGTTCAATTAAATCTATGTAGAACATCATAATTATACAGATTATTTAAGTAAATTATTCCTTGAATGAATTATTATACCATACATAATCATTAATTCTTTCAATCAAGAAAAAATGCCCTCAGAATAAAAAAAATATGACCTAACTAATCATTAATTCCTTCGAGCAATGAACAATATAATGAACATAATACACCTATGCTCTTCAGTAGTAATTATGATAATCTAAATCTTGGGCATGTATAATTGGTTTTTATGGGCTTGAAAACCATTTATTATGTTCATTTTTTTTATAACTCAATCAAGTTAATAATAGAGAGCGTTCATGGAAAACCATTGACTATATTGTTGACTGATTGAACCCCTTATGGAATGCCTATTTGGCAGTGATTTTAGTATCTTTCTAATGTTTAATTTACTATTACTAATGGTTATAATGAATATATGTGGTGTATAACATAGTACTATTTATCTCTCAATGTTATGTGTCTATTAACTTAGTACCCATTACAAGTGTTTCTTGTGGGCTTGCAAAACACTTATTATGTTCATCTTTTTTTATAAATCAATGAAGTTAATAATATAATGATCATGGAAACACATTGGATTTTATCTAGTCATGGACACAAAGGGTGGGGAAACTAATCTCGTCAATGGGTGTAGGAATTGAAAATAATGAAAACTGAAGTTTTCTTCTACTTGATTATTAAAACCTCATGATTTCTTCGATTGGGCCCAACAACACCTTAAAAATCATAGTTAGCATCAAAACCCATGATTAATGCAAATATAAATGGCTAGGTCCAAAAAATTGGGGTTATGTAATGGAGAAAAGGATGTGACTAGTCAGGGGTTAACATCCAGCATGGACGTCCACACAAAAATCACCCATTGACTATATTGTTGATTTATTGAAGAAATTATTTTTTTTTTGGAAAGAGTTGGAGATTTGTGTGAATAGTGTTTACCTAGAATATGAAGGTATATAGTTCAAATTATTTTATATATAGCATATACAACAATGATTATGCATTCACTAAATTATATGTAACACTGATATTTTATTGATGAACACATGCATTTTATGATCTTGTACTTTCTCATATTATATGCATCTTGAAATATGGAATTGAAGATTTCATGTATTTATTAAAGTTTTCATGCATTTATTGATGCTCCATTCATTTTTTCCTTATATAGGATGTTACCAATAAAAGTACTAGAGATAGGATTGAAATTGATAGGAGTTGATAAATGAATTTTATACTATTTTTACATACTTACCAATATATAAAGTGTACTAAATTTATACTAATTTGCTATACTAATTTTTTACTCTTCCTTAACAAGGTATATAGTTAATACCATAATCATATTCACATAAGAATGTTTCCATTACAATGGAGAGTTCATCATAGTATCACGACTTTAGTTTCAAGTAGGTATTCCTAGAATTAGTTAAATAAAGATATAGAATGTAAACCTTCATAATATATTATGTTCCCAATCATGCTTCAACAAATTTAGTATTGTTAACCTATATAACTCACATATTAATCCACATTCCAAGTCATTATTATTGTTGTGTCCCTTATATGCATGTTGCAATCATATCAAGTTTTAAAACAAACATAAATGAGGATCATAAACCTAACTTAAAATACAAATGAATTCAATATTGTCAAAGCATTAGAATCAATATATATCACCCTTAGACAACCAAAAAAAAAGATTTATGGATATA
>JARHVA010001900.1:2350000-2482500 GCA_037957365.1 Torreya grandis | reverse complement strand
TTAACTATCAGATGATTTTGCATTTTTTGGTGATATGTCTATAGGACCCACTAAATATTTCAAAGTTTAATGATCATAATTGGGATAACATCTATTAATAACATGTTAAAGATAATAAAAATAGTTAAGTCAAAAAATAATGATTAAATTAAATAATAGTGGTTAAGGCAAATGTCAATTGAAAGATAAAATTATAATATCTGTTGAATGCTAACTTGTTACTTGTACACCTTTCCCTTATTTTAAGATTTTACTAGTTCTCATTTTCCATTACAATATTCCTTTTCTACCTTACAGGAGTCATTTGTTGTTACCAAATTATAGAAGATCAAACTATAAGAGAATCCATGGGGAGGCCTTTTATCTTGATCATAACTAATGATAACATTTGGTGTGCACTTCCGTGTGAGATGTTGACCCTAAGATAGGCCCTAGACACCTCTCTATTAGGTATTCAACATTCCCTTTCCATCCCTTACATAGAATACAAGTAATAAAAAATAAAGATTTATATGACATTATTTATGTAAAACATAAGGCTAAACATTGCTTAGAAGACAAAGCTTTCTTGTTAAGTATATCAAGCCAGTACATTTGGCATGGACCAACATACTTGATGTTGACCCTAAGTTGTCCCAAAAGACTAAAAGTTAAAAGTCAACCAAGTTACTCATAATAAATCATGTTTATAATAGAAGGATCATGGAAACCAATTAACTGTATCGTTGACTTCTTGAACTTGATGGTATACTTGTTTGGGAATGATATTATGATCTTAAACTATTCTGTGCTTAAACGTGCATCTATATTTTGTGAATGGGATCATTTTGATGGTGTTTATAACCATTCCCTTAAATTTTGATATGAATGGATGTTTCTAATGTTTAATTTATTATTACTAATGGAAAAAGTGACATAGATGGTGGAGAACTCAATACTATGTTTCTCTCAATGCTATGTTTCTATTAACATAGTATTTAGTATAAGGGTTTCTTGTGGTCTTTCAAAACACTTACAATTTTCATTTTTTTAATAAATCATTCGAGTTCATAATAGAAGGATAATTAAAATATGTTTACTATATTGTTGACTGCTTGAATCAATTGGCATTAATATTAGGTGGGGCAAAGTTGGGATTTTTTTAATAGTGTTAATCTAAATGTATCCTTTTTTACATAGGATTATGGACAACATATATGAGTTGCATATATATGTCTTATATGAAACATTGGTCCATATAATCATCCACTATTCTCCATCTTATTACAATATATATAATGCCCTACATCATGCTTGCATGTATAATACCCTTTACATTTTGTATAATAGTATACTATTGTACATCTTGATGCATAAATGAAAGAAACTAATGAACTAGCTATCGTTTGCCTTAACATGTTGTTAAAAGATGTTATCCCAACCATGAAATGTGAATGAACTATTTACTTAAGACCCTTTCATGATTTGGGATAGTTAATATTGATAATGAATAATGATAGGCCATTGTCCAAACTGGTAGGTCATTGGTTCCTTTCTTTTATGTTACAAGAATGATTATTTTAGTGATTATGAGAAGGGTACCCCCAAATGCTCAAGATAATACTTAGTATTGATAATGAACAATAATAGACCATTATACAAATTGAGGGTAGTGGTTCATTCGTTGCTGTCATTTATATAAAAATAAAAATAATGAAGTAAATAAAATAGGAGCTAGAATTCTTAACCTTCAAATTGATTTAATGTATAAATCTAGAATATAAATGCATTTATTTGAGATTCCTTTATACATATTATATCTAAGAATGATATACTAAATTTAAAGGCTATTATACAAACAAATGAATGGTGAAGATTTAGGGCATTACAAATAATTATATACATTTGTATTTGAATGTTTGACATTTTGACCCTAGCTCTACTCACTAACCGTGTATGTACACTCAAAATATGAAGCCTATTGGTTATACTTCAATATAAATTTTGTTCAAACACTACTGATTTAATGCTTGATTGTATGAGTATGTTTTTCTATGTAATAATGTTTTATTATAATACTTACAAATGCCCTATTGATTTTATACTTAATTGTACTAGTATCATTTCCTATTATAATTCCCTATGTACCTAGTGCCCTATTGTATGAGGTAGAGTATATGAGAGTGAGTTTTGTTTGAAGTAGTATTTGATAATGAATAAATTATGTGTTTAATGAATTATATGTAGCACATCATAGTTATACAAATTATTTAAATAAATTATGCTTTGAATGTATGAATATGACCTACATAATCATAAATTCTTTCAATCAAGAAATAATACCATCAAACTAAAATAAAAAATTCCCTAACTAATCATTAATTCCTTCAAGCAATCAATAATACAATGAACATAATACACATTTGTTCTTTAGTAATAATTGTGTTAATGTGAAGATCGGGAATGTATAATTATTTGTTATGAGCTTTGAAAACTCTTATTGTGTTCAGTTTTCTTGATAACAAAATCAAGTTAAAAATAGAGAGTGCTCATGGAAAACCATTGAATATATTGTTGACTACTTGAATCCCTTATGTAATGCCTATTTGGTAGTGATTTTAGGATATTTATAGTTGTTAATTTACTATTGATAATGGATATAATGAACATAGGTGGTGTATAACATAGTACTAGTTATCTATCAATGCTATGTTTCTACTAACTTAGCACCCATTATAAGTTTTTATTATGGGCTTGAAAAACTCTTATTATATTCATCTTTGTTCATAGCTCTATCAAATTAATAATATAAGGATTATGGAAACACATTAAATTTTATCTAGTCATGGACATAAAGGGTGAGGGAAACTAAGCTTGTCAAGGGGTACAAGAATTAAAAATAATAAAAACTAAAGTTTACTTCTCCTTGACTATTAAAATTCCTTATGACTGTATCGGTGGGGCCCAAAAATGTCTTAAAATTATAGCTAAGTTGAAAAATCATGATTAATACAAACAACAATGGCTAAGCCCAATGAACTAGGGGTAAAGTGATGGAGAAAAGGATATGACTAGATAAGGGTTAACATCCATCATGGCAGTTCACACCAAAAGCACCCATTGACTATATTATTGACTGTTCGAACTAATTAATGTTTTGAAGAAAGAGTTGGAGTGTTATGTGAGTAGTGTTTAGCTAGAAGACAAAGGTATGGGTTCAAATTCTTTTATATATAGCATACACAATAATGATTATGCATTCACTAAATTAAATGTAGCATATCCTAGTTACATAAAATATCCAATGCGTTGAATGGATGATTATGCCCTATGTAGTCATTAATTACTTCAATGCTCAAGGGTTATATATTAAATTATGATTATGTGTTGAATGAGTAAATATGCACTAAACAATCATTAATTCATTCAATAAAATAATAGTAAAGTCAACACAAAATAACTCTAGATCAATATTATGCTCAAGGGTTGGATATTAAATAATGCATATGAGTAGAACCCATAATAATTTTTATATATGCTACATATAAAGGGAATTGAACTATATACCTTTATATTCTAGATTTATGATGTAAATAATGTTTGTAAATTTGACCATTATTGGGTACATACAATCAAGTATAGTTATTACCATTGTCTGCTTCAGATAAGATAATGATTATGCACTAATAAAACATTAATTCCTTCAAGTAGTGAATAATATAATTAGTATAAAAAAACCCAAATGATATTATGCTCAAGAGATGGATATTCGTACATGAAGATAATGATTATGTGTTGAATTAATGGTTATTCCCTAATAAATCATTTATTCCTTCAATGAAGACAACAATACAATAAATATAAAACCATACCAAATTGATATTATGACATACAGTGATTATTTAAACTATATAATAATGCAGATAATGATTATACATTGAATGTTAATTATACAAACTATTCAACAATGTAGACAATGATTATGCATTGAACGACTGATTATGACTTAAGTAATATTTATTCCTTCAAGCAATGAAAAATAAAGTCAAATCAACCCAAAGCTAATATAATGCTCAATGGTTGGATATTGAACAATATAGACAATTATTATCTATAATAAATTAAAAAAACCAAATGTATTATGCAAACTAAACTAATATTCCCTTCTCATAAATATCACACATCTCATAAGGTTGTAACATTAAAATCTTAACAACAAAAGGAATGATAACTTCACATATTGGGCATTGCGTATTCTACTATTCAAAATCCCATCTCCTCATCCTTAGTTAGAATTTCCATATTCTCCATTGGATATGTAGAGTATCAGTGGTGGGCTTCAACCAAAAAACATAAAGGTCCACAACTATTTATCTAGTCATGGAAATGAAGAGGATGAGCGAAATTGCAATCATACATTATTCCATTATTGAGCAAGGGAAGGATAAGTGGGGATGGAGAGGTTCCATAGAGATCGTGAAGTAGCACAAGGTTTGAAACTAATGAAAACTAAATTAAGATTTTGCTTTGATATTAACATTCCTTGTGACTACGTTGGTAGGGCTTGGAGTGTTCATGGCTAAGATAACAATGATGGTTATGTAAACTCTAGTAGACGGGAAGGGGAGATATCAAGGGTTAAAAAATAAGTAGATGAGGATCATCTAGAGGTCAGTCTACAGTGTGGCAAGTCCACACCAAATGACACTTCTAGTTATGCTCAATGTCTATTACATGGTAATGCCTAAAAAAGCTTGTGGCGGTATTGTTTACTATTGGCATATAATATTGAATATAAGTGGTTGAAATATATTAAATTTAAAAACACTCAAATGTTAGTCCCATATGATTTTTTTTCCATTTCTAAGAGGTTTTAATATAAATTTGTAGGTTTGTGTTATTTACAAGGCTTGTAGAGGTTGTGTTTGGGTATTGCATGTGGTCCATGGACTCAAATATTTTGAATAATGACTGCAAGGTAAAAAATTTAAAATTATTATTGAAGTTTTCATACAATTACCATATTGAATAAATTAAATACTATATATAAAAGAGCATATTATGTAATGTGTATAAAATTGTAATCTATGTCAGGGTAGGTTAACACGTTAATGAATTATAATGTTAATGTGAAAAAAAAAAACTTATTATGTTTAGTTGCAAGAATGTTAATGCATTTGGATTTATTAAGCTAACAAAAGTTAAATTGAAAATGTGATGTATGAACACATGATTAAGGAAAGAGATTCTATTATTAATATATCTTAATTTGGTCATTCATTGATTAAAGGCATGAGATGATTCATAGGGATAGTTAAAATATTGACCAAGACTCACTTGTGTTTTCATCCATATAGTCTATAAAATCCATCAGTTATACCTAAATGGATGTGATACGTTTAGTTGATGATTACTATTTTAGCATTTTATTAAAAAATTGTTTATAATTTATACTCTAAATACTTATAGATGTGTGTAATAAATTTTACAAGGGGAAGACAAAGGTACTATTCTAGTGATTTCATTTCTAATAAGACTAATATTTTTTAAACCATTGGAAACATTATATAGATGGATATATAGTGGTTATATTCTTTGAGGGAATTGTTTTAGAATTATAAATATCATGTCTAATTTGTTGAGTAATTGCATGTAAAATTTCCAACACGAGACAAAATGTTTTGAATTAGTTTATTTACAAATGCTTCTATATGTTGAGATTATATGGATACTGATTATGTGCCTAAAATCATAATTTCATTAAATTTAGTCATATTATAATGCACAAAATAATTCAATATATCTGAAATTAAATTATAAAATCAAGGAAATCAGATTCTAATCTTATTCTACTAATTTCATTTTCAGCAAGGCTCTAATATTATTCTTAACCATCAAAAATATTAATTGCATGGATACATAGTTGTTACAATTTTCTTTGGAATTGATTGTGAGTCACACATATTTTCATCTCTAATTTTTTAAGTGCTTGTGGAGAAAAGTTTCAACATGAGATAAAATGTTTTGAATTGGTTTATATTTCAAATGCTTCCATATGTTGCACTAATATAGATAATGAATATGACTAAAACCATCATTTCATTAAATTTAATCATACTATAATTCACAACATAATTTAATATAGATTAAAATGGATTATAAAATCAATTAAATCAAATTCCAATATCAATGAAAATGTATTTTAGTATCAATGAAAATGAATTTCAATATAGAGGAATTATAATTTTAATACAATATAAATGGAATTTAATATAGATATAAATAAATTAATATTAAATAAAATAAATGTCAATATTTAAAAAAATGGATTCTTATCATATGTTTTGATTCTAATATTTCTCATTGATAACCATTTTAATGTTTCATTATAAATTGAAACGTATTAATTGTTTTGAAACTAACAATTCCTATAGATGTGAATGAATTGTTGGAGTGAGAAGTTACATAAAAAAATTCTTTCGAGATAGATCCTTAAGTTAAATGGGATCTAAATACAAACTTCAATGAAAATGTTTCTTTGGAAGCAAAATTGAAATGAAAGGGAGTAGAATATCATGAGATTCACTGCAATCAAGAGCTAAATCTCTCCAAATAATGTGAGATATTTTGAATCTAGATCCCCAAATCAATCAAAGATAAATGTTCTTCAAAAATTTCAAATGCCCTAGTAGGGATGTTTTTGAGAACTCATTCAAATATTGACACATTTAGGCTTTGGGATTCCAATCAATGGACACCAAAGAGGGACCTCGATATCTCTTCCATGATCAATGATAGTTTCATAATTCTATGTAACAATGAAGAATATTGTGAAAATATTTTGGTTAGAGGACTATGGTTCATCGGTCAATCAAGACTATTCTCAGAAAATGGAATGTTAGTTTTGACCTAGACTAAGAAAGAATCAATCTCATGCCTATATGGGTTAGAATATAAGCACTCCCAATAGAATTTTTGGATGAAGATGTATGCAATATATCACCAAAACTATAGGATACTTAATAGTGTTTGATTCTTTTGTTTAAAACAAACCATGAATGGTCAATGTGAGTTTTTATGTCAATGCTTATATGGATCAAGATATCAAAAACTGTATCACTCAAGACTCCTCTATTAGGAATGGAACCAAAAGATAGAATATGAAAACACAACACTAAATTTGTAAGGTTGTAAGAAACTAGGTCATCTAACTATGGATTTTCCAACATTCATAAAAAATGGAAACACATTCATAATCGTAAATGATAAACAATACTAGGTAAGAGAACCTGAAGGCCCTTAATCATCAATAGGAGAAGGTCAACCCTCTATTACCTATATCCTAGAGAAAAATCAACACATCCCAAGGTAGATTCTTAGTAGAACAAAAAGTATATAATAGAAAAGGATCAGCCAAGACTAGACACTTTGGTCATGCCATAGAAAGAGAAGCCTAATAAAGTGCAAGTTGTGAACCCCATGATAAAATAAGTATAATTTGAGTACTCACCACATAAATTCAATATAAAGAAAGGTATAAATGTTGAATCAATATACAAAGAGTTCCCCCTAGTGATTGAGGTATGAAATTTTGAAGACGTAACATCTCCTTCAAAATTCTAGCATCATCTCATTAGTAGTAATAAATTTCAATACCTCCAACTCTCTGAAGAAGAAGAGGAAGAAATGAAATATTCCCCAAATCAGTCATGATAAATAGAAAGACAAGAATGGACTTCTATCCAACAAGAAATCTTAGAAATATAAATCGATTTAGCAACCTTATAAAGAATAAAAAATTTAGTCTCTTCTCTGACTCTTAGAAATGAAAAGAAAAAAGAAGCAACATCACCACAGTTAAAATTCAAATTTCAAAATCAACCCAATGTAGGAATTACCACAAAAAGGGGAATTTTTAAATAAGAAAATAGACCAAGACATGGATGAACTTCAGTCAAAAATACATGAAAGGCTCCACAAACTCCTCACAAGAATTTTCTATGAAAATAATTAACTAGAACATAAGAGGAATGAATAATAATAAATGTTTAGAGATATTTGAAATAATAAACTCCCAATTATCATTGAAATTCAAGAAAACCAAATGCAAACAGATAATATTAAATAAATTAAGCACAAAGTGTGGAAAGAGGCCAAGATGGCATCAATTAGATCTTTTGAAGCCTCAAGTGGCACAACAAATTTATGGGATGAACAATGTTAACAAAATAAATTATCCTAAAAAATTATCATCTAGACATCCTCTTCAAATTTTATGATTCTTATAAGATTTGGATCCTTTCAAATGTTTATACTGCTAACACTCCCTCAACATGTAAAAAAATGTGTTATAATCTCATTTAATTTAGATCAAATTTCAAATAAATCAACCAAAACATCATTGAATACTTCAAAACTCCCTCTCTTTGTATGAAAAAAATAGGGCTCTCAAATATACCATAATATCATGGAGGACATATCTGACTCCATTATCCATAATATCCTTTTTGATGTAGAATTTAGAGGCTCTTCATTCACCTAGACTAACAGATGGACTAGAGACAACTTGATTCAGCTCCATCTTGACCATGCTCTCATTGACTCTAGATGGCTCATGACCCAATATTTCAATCTCTCCACCATTCATCTAATTAGATAAAATAATTATATAATTCATTTAATTATGGAAAATAAATCCAAAAATCACAAATCTCCCTTCATATTTGAATACATGTGGTTCTCTAATCAAAATATAAAGGAGAGGATTAAATAATGGTGGGGAATAAACACCTAAGTTAGTGCCATGTACAAACTTTCCAGAAAACTCAAGAATGTCAGAATAAATATCAAAACATGGAATCATAATGTCTTCGAAAATATGCTCTTTCAAAAGGATAAAGTTGAGCCTGATATTAAAAATCTTGAATATCAAGTGGAAAATAAAGGAATGAATGAGGAGCTTTGCTCTAAAGACAAAATCCTATTAAGCGACTACCATAACCTTCTGTCCAATGAGGAATCTTTTTGGATACTCAAATCAAGAGTAATTTGGCTTAAAGAGGAAGACCGAAACATGAAACTCTTCCATATGTCTACTTTAAAACATAAAATCCATAATAATATTAATAAAATCACTCATAAAAATGGATTGGTCTATCAATAACTCACCCATATGAAAGAGGAAGTTATTGGATACTTAAATAATTTTTTGCAACCAACAATCTTATTAATAAGATCAAAAGTCAAGAGTTTCTCTAGCATGGTCCCTCTCTAATCAATCCCTCTAAAAATTCTATTATTTAAAAAAAATGTCTAAAGAGGGTGTTAAATAAACAATGTTTATTCAAACAAGGACAAGGCCCATAGGCCCAATTTATTCCCAATATATTTCTTCCAAAAATTCTGGGAAATTATTAGGGCAGACCTGGTTCAAGTTGGTAATAAATTTTTCTTGGCAGGGAACATTTTAAGAGAGTCTAATAACACTTTCATAGCTTTGGTCACTAAAAATACTAGTGTATATTCTCTCAAATACTTTCATCCCATAATCATTTGTAACTCTATCTACAAATTTTCACAAAACTCCCTACTCTCGACCTTCAACATTTAATGATAAAAATTGTCACTCCCAACCAAGGTAGTTTTGTCTTGGAAATACAAATCTAAGATGGAGTTCTCATGGTTCATGAAATCATGGATTTTATGGAAACAAGTAAGGAAGTTGGAATGATATTTAAACTTGACATGAGCAAGGCATTTGATAGGTTTGACTAGCACTATTTGTATATGGTTCAAGAAACTTATAGATTCCATAAACATATATGACATCTCATTCAGAACTCCATAAGCCCATCATTATTCTCCATATTAGTTAATGGATTGCCTATGGTTTAATTCAACAGAAAAATAATAATTTGATAGAGAGATCCCATATATCCATTCCTATTCATAATGCTCACTAACACCCTTAGTAGGAACCTCTTCAAAGCTCAAATAAAAGGTTTAGTCAAAGTATTTAACTCTGCTCATGGAATTATTCACTCTTAACATCAATAATTTTTTTATGATACCATTTCCATTGTAATCAATTATATCAAAAAATACAAAGAAATCAAGATAATACTTCAAAAATATGAGGAAGTTTTTATGTAGAAGATCAATTTTGACAAGATCACTATCTTCTTCGTTAATATGCCTTTGCTTAGACAAAAAAATAATTGCAAGAATAAAGGGATGGTCAATCAAACCACTACCTTAAATCTATTTGGGAATGCCTCTCATTTATTTTAAGATGAATATACATTTATGTAATCCTCTCATTGAATGATTCAATAAATAAATTTATAGTTGGAAGGTAGTGTTATATAAAAGTAAGTGTCTTGGTCATGGGCCTAGTCATGCACTTTTATAGCTATCCAAGTTAGATTTAATCTTATTTCAACAAGGTGCAGGCTTGACTAATCCTATGTAACTCAATATTTTACACTTGAATATGTTGGTATCACTTTACATAAGGCACAAGCCTTATTTTCTTGCGTAAAGCACAAAGAGAAGGGATTAGAATATTTGGTGGGATAGTTGTGTTATGGCGCAACTCTATTATTCAAGGGATTGGTTAGTACAATAAAAATTATGGATTCATTATAAAATTCCTTTGGGGAACCTTGGATTAATGTCATTAAAGTTCTTAATGGAAACTAGGGATCTGGTTGATGGACTTAGTCACAGGTTTGTGCTTAGTCATGGGTATCATTGTATGGTGAAGGGTACTAAACATACATGTAACATTTCCTATCTCAGGCATGATGATCCTTATTAGCTATAGGAACACCATAGAAGTGTTATATTATAATCTCAAAAGAGATGAAAATATATATGATATAATGAGGAATTCAATCAATAAAACATTTGCCCAAAGATTTTATTATTAACAGAGTTTAACAACATTACAAATATAAGTCAATAAAAAATAAGAATATGCTCGACTTAAACTATTAATGTTTAAGAGGCTCACAGTTGAGATTGTTAATTACAAAGGGGAACATCAAAATCATCCCAAAATACTTCTAACTCTAAAGGAAACCATCTACAATAAACTTACCATATCTTTTCTACTCTAGTTCATCTCTCTCTCTAACTAAATTCAGCTTCTTTTCATAAAGTTTTGGAGCATCTTAGGATCATGGGGAAAAAATCATGCTAATAATTGATATGGAATTATAGGTATACATATAACCATCTCCACTATGCTTATATTTTATGAGTAGTCACTATCTAGTGAGCCCACTTTCCAATACTAATTGATTCAAAAAGGAGTTGTTAGCTACCTACCAATTGGTGCCACTAGATGACAAAACAATAATCATCTACCATGATTACCTCACACCTAGGTTTTCATTGAGTTGCTATATGTCTAATACTTAGGATGAAAAATGGCCAAACATTACCCCATAAAAAAATTATAGTCCACCCTTAGACTACACTTCCAATGCCTTAGCTATGTAAAACTTGGGTGCACTCTACTGAAGTTCTGCCTTGGAGTCCTCAAACCCTTAAATTATGAGCTTGATTTATTCAATGGCATCTTCAATATCCAAGAGTAAACCTTGAGTATAAGAATATTAGTTTCATCAAAATATTTTATTAAGACCTCTATCATTTCCTTTTATTTTATGACCCCTCCATCTAGGATGACTGGTTGCTCACTTGCCTTTATAAGAAAGTTGTAGAAGAGTTATTCCAGGTCTTACTCCTTGGTTTTTGGCTGGGCACGTAATGTTTTTACCTATAACATAATTTACTTGACCTTAATAATAGTGAATTATTTCTTTAATAAAGCATCCTTATCAACTTTCACCTTTTGGAGGTGTGCATCAATGACTAATACCTAGGTGAAGTTAAAAAAGATAACATTGGCATGTTATGCTCCCCATTCTATCTTTACAAAGAGGTCTTTCACCTCATTGAGATTCTTGTTTAGATCTTTCTTGATGGGTCACAAGGGTCTTCCTTCTCTTCTAGCATCGGCTTCATTCATGAGAGCATCTTCTCTACTATAACACACACCTTATCAACCTCTAAAATTTTATAAATGTCAATACCATCCAAAAAGGATGATTCTACTTCTTCCAGGTGATTGACTAACTAATGGAGCTTGAGTTTCATGGTTTTAATATATTCCTCTACCGTTACTGATATATTATTCCATTTTATGACACAAACATCATTAACAATGTTCTTTCATACTACCTTAGAGGCTATTTAAAGGAAGGCATGTGTTGACCTTAATGGGTTCATTTCCCAAGGGTTGATATGTTGGTAACCATGTCCCTCTATTTTTTTAGTGCTTTGGATTTCTTTCATTAGGACCTAAAAGTGAGGCTCATCCATGTAGGAATCAAGTCCAAAGGACACTTGGTGGTCTGTCATCATCATGGTAGATTTTGGGGGCATGTATTCCAACATGTAAAAATCCATATCTTAGGTGAACTCCTTTTGTACCTTCTCTCTATTAATCAATTTAAATTATTCTTTTTCAATATCCAGTTCCATATGCTTCAGTTCCTCTCAATATAGTGTTGGTGTTTTCTTCAATGCCTTATTATTATTTTTCTTGTAGGGGAAGTTCTTCTTCTTTAGACTTTTCCCATTCATTTTCTTTCTCTTCCTACTTGGTGTTAGGTTTTCCATCTTATTTTTATAGGGTTTATTATTTGGACTTGTCCCCTTTGTCCATTTCTCCTTTTTTTGGCTCCTCAACATGAACCTCCTTAGGCTCCTTCATAACGCTAGCATATTATTTCCTTACACTTTCCATTTTCTCCTTTAAGGTTCTAACATCAGCATCTTTATTTCCAAGTGGCCCTTCAGTATTAGGGCATGCCTATTCTATAAGTTCTTCTCCTAGGCTAGTGTGGCACAAGGTTCCTCTTCTAATGTTTTTCTTTCATAGGTTCCATGCTAGTGGGAACCTTCATATCTTTCTATTTTCTATCCCTTTCCTCCTAGGCCACCTTATTTTTCACTTTCCTCCTCTTAGCTTACACCTTGCACTTTTATTCTTTTTTCTTGTGTTCCTCAACCTTATATATCTCAATCCATTCTTTTGTCATGCTGACCTTTATCATTTCTTCTCTTCTCTTTTTTATCTCTTATGCCTTCTTAATATCTATGTTGTTGAGGCCAAGCTTCCTTGATACTTGTTCCCTCCTTTCCTCTTCACTTTGAGGTGGTGAGAGAGTTCTCTCACTAGATGAGGAGTCATCTCATTCAAGCATAATGTACATGAATTTTCCTTATCCTACCTCCTTTTCCATCTTTTCTTGATCCTTTTGTGCCTCTTGCATATCTATATTAGCTAGGGTGACGGTTGGCATTGCATTATAAAAATTTGGCTTCTTTTTATTCTCCTTTGAGATAGTAAAATTCCTTAGAATGAACTTCATGTGCTTATTTAATGGGGATAATGTAGATGATTCATATCCAGAGGCAATCTTCAACTTGATGTGCTCCTATAACTCCTCTAGTGTTTCCCCCTTCTACTTCTTGGGAGACTTTTTGACTTCAGTTGGCACAGATGTTCTTTCATCACTGATTCTGATGGGTGGGGGTCATCAGTCTTATCGATGTTGGGAACTTTCTTCCTTGACTTTATCTCACAGTATAACCTATGAATGTACTTGAGTATGGTTTATTCTTGAAGGGGATGGATGTTGGTGCAATCGGAAACATCATCTTCATCCTTGGTCACTTTTCTCCGTAGGTGCACAAAATGGAACAACAACATCTTCCTCTCGACATCTAATTCCCTTATTGGAATATCCAACTAATGTGAATTTGGGATCCTTTAGAGTGCATCCATAAATTATTTGGATGAGAAAGCATATGGGAGCTTCAATCAACCTCATTTGTTTCCATCGCTAATTGATAAGTGCATACATGATCTTGGGCATCTACTGGTGGATGTGCCTCTCTAGATCAAATGATTTTATGTACTTATCACACTAACCCATCACTCAATTTTTTTACTTTATAGAGAAGGAAAAGGGGAAAGTAAAATACTTATACTTTTGCATTGTGGAGTCATTATATTCTAGGAAAAGATAGAGATTATCCTTGTCCCCATCTGGTACTCTAATCTCGTCCATGACTATTAAGATTTGGATAGACCCCCACCTAAAGGTCCCCTTTGTCATGTGATAATCTAGTGCATTCTTTACAAACTCTTATACTATAAATTTTTCAATATTAACCTTTATGCCCTACTCCATATGATAGGTGATGTAGAGGTAAGTTTTTGTGATGTTGGTTCATCAACCACTGAGGCATTGTTTCAAACTTACAAGGAATACTGGCATACTCAAACTAAGTTCCTTATAGTCCTTAATGGGGAATGTGAATACCCCTTGTAATGATTTAAGAGATTCATAATGTGCTCCAGCTCTTCATCATCACTCATAATCTGGTGACCATCTTTTTTAGTATTTGGGAACCCCATTATCCTTCCTATCAAGCATGCCAAAATCCTCATGAGGCTCCGTACAAAATATATGTGGTCTCCATAGACTCATGAAAGAAGGAACTGCATGAGTTCATCTATATTTACAAAGCATGACAAATCATAAATTTGAGTTGCACTGGAGGCCATCAATCTATCTTAGATTAAGACATCAAACAATGATGTGCACTATTCATTTTTTTCCTATATCAACCATCTAATCTAGTGCTAGGTATTTCACATGGCTTCAAGTATGGTGGTTATATTGCTTCAACTAGTAGGTGTGTGCAAAATAATTAAAATGTTCCCCCATTAATAATTTTAAAGGAAATTGCATCACCTAGTAGGACATCTTCATTAGTTCTTTGGTGTTGACTTGTGCAATGCTAACTCCTTCCACTAGTGGTGATATTATTCTTGTAGTGGCCACTTCAGATGTTATACATGCCCCCTTATATCTTGTTTCACCTACTATGAACCCAATCCCTTACAATTTTTTGCCATTTTGAATCATTTGGTGTTGAATCAGGGTATGTTTGGTTTACCCAACCCTGAAATGGTTATTAGTGCTTTAAATTCATGAGGTCTATGACTGTACCTTTAACCTTCAAGTTTTGTGAGCCATTAATGGTGGACTAGGCATCAACTCTCTTTTATTTTAATTGGTTCCTATATAAATCTCTCCCCACACCTCTCTACACTAGTTTCAATATGAATGCAATTTCTCTTGCTTCAGAGTCATTTACTTTTGGTGCCTGTAGGTGCTCAAATTCTCATTCTAGTAGGGTTTTTTCTGCTTTGTCTCTATGGTTCACTAGTTTCACTCTAGTTTTCTCTAAGTCTCAAGTTCACACAAAGTTTTTAACCCCACTCAATTTGCTACTTCTTTTTTTATACGCTACCTTCATCTACCATCTTAATTATGGTTAATTAATGGCATGGTGGTGCCTAAATTCCTTGCAATTTACTATGCCCCATAAAATCCACAAAAATATTATGTTATATGTGAGTTCAATGTAGATATTTTTGCCTTTTCCACCACCACATTAACTTCTCCAAATGACTTTTTGGTGAAATGATGTGTATTTTAAATGGTCACTTCCCATCTTACTTTTGGTGGATGTCAGTGTGTCTTAATGATCTTCTCCTATGATTTGTTCTCTTGGCACGACCTTTGCCTTCAATATGGTAACCTAGGTGTAATGCCTCACATGCATGTGATTTAGACTCCTTATCCCCATTTACTTTTTATAACTATGATTCTATTTCAAATGTGCTTGTCTATCTTGGTCAATTTCATTATTCTTTCATCTTCTTGCCTTAGCCTTTCCTACTCCATACAAATCCCTTGTGTTGGTCATCTAATACTTGATTCTTATGTTTTATTTATCTTACACATGATCATGTTGTGCATATTAACTTTCTCTCTTACACATGATATGTTATGCATCATCACTTTCTCCCTTACACATGATCATGGTGTTCATCTTCAATTTCTTTTTTTGACCTCTAGCGTGTGATAAAATGACACACCTTTTTTTTGTCTCTGAATTTTTACGCTCTAGCATACTATGATTTTTTGTCATATGTCTCTTATTTCTTCTATGTTTGGAAACATCCTCATACCCAAAAATATAGGTATTTTACCCTAGGTTCTTAGAAGGAAAAATGGTTTCACTCACCCAACTATTATTATGTGTAGAAGTGTCAGAGTAGTTCTTCCTTGGGCCTCTAAATATCTTATAATCTATATCTTATGCACATATATATTATGTATATTCCTCTTGAGTCTAGTGATTTTCATGCACCAACCACTTTGATGTCTATCCTTAGTTACTTTATAAATTTCAAGGGCTCAAATCACCTAGTTGGAATTATACATGAAAGGCTAGATAAACTTCTTCCTAGGGGATTGAAAGCACTTGCATATGGGATCTAGTGTACAGGGGTTTTGTACACTCTCTTTGTCTGAAGCTAGAAATCCTCACTCAAAAACTTAGGTGTCTTTCCTTAGGTGTTTAGATAGTGCAAGTGCTCAACTCGCTTCACTATAATTATGCGTGAAGTGTCAATTGATTTTCCTAGAGGGAGTCAAAGTACCACTTTTTCACTCTTTACACTACTACCAAAGCAATAAAAAAATAAAAGGAATAGTTTGGATTGTACCAAAAATTATTTTGGACATCTTAACTCAAAATATAATTCCATGTTCTCATGGTACAAGTGTCATCCTATTGTTGATATGGCTTCAACATATTGCCATTCAAATTCACAAGGAACATTTTGCCAGTAAACATGCATAACTTGAGTGTGCCTATCTCTAGTATGTGGTGGATGATATAGGGGACCATCTACCTTATATATAGGTTTTTTATGTGTTTTATATACATGGAGTCATATAAAAAACAATTTTTTCTTCTATCATCATCTTATTTTTATATACTTATCATGCTAGAGCTTTTGGTAGGCATTTTCTATCTTTTGGCTCCACTTTGCTTGGGTGCATGTCTCATCTAAGAAATTTATGTCCTCTAGCCTTATGCTTAGTGAATCTTGGAAATATTACCAAAAAATGTGCATAATTCACAATGATGGTACCAATAACTCCACTAGTAGGATCCCCTCAGCACCAAACATTAGTTGAAATGGTGTAGACTTGTTCAGGTGCTTGTAGGTTGTGCATTATGCCCACAAAGCTACCAACACTTGATCATACGAATCCTTGAAACCCATGTCACATATATTTATGAGGCATGTACCTAAGATCTTGTTGAATTCATTAACTATGCCTATCACTTGGGGATGGTAAGGTGTTGTCTTATGATGCACCACCATGTACTCTATTAGTAGGATCCACATAGTCTCATTAATGAAGTGTGTTCCCTTGTAACTATTCACGCTGAGTGGATACCCATAATATCTTATGATGTTTTACCATATTAATATTTTATCTATGGTATCTATGTAGTTCTTGTTCAGTGCAGCCTTGACCCATTTGGTGAAGTAGTCAGTGGTCGCTAGAATGTACCTTGCACTTATACACCTTGATATGATAGTAGTGGGCCCAACAAAGTCAATGGAACATTTCATGAATGGAAATTTGGAAATAATGGGGATGAGAGGCATATAATCCCAATGGTTGGGATTCCCTATGGGTTGGCATATGTCACATGCCTTAGTGCGATCCTTCACATGTTGAAATGGACTTGGCCACCACAAGCATGACTATAATGCCTTATGTGCCATTGCATCTCTCACACAATGGACTCCTGATATCCAATTATGCAGCATGTTAAGGATGTATTCCATTTCATGATCAAAGATACATTAGTGAAAAACTTCATTTTAGGCCAATTTATATAGTTCACCATTGATGAGATGAAAATGGGTAGCATGAACTATGAGCTATTTATTTTCTTTTGTTATCATTATTTAGGGTGAAAATCCAAATGTTAAAAAGGTTTCTATCTTCACAAAGTTCTCAAAGTTACATTGTATTTGATATATTTGCACATCTAGAATATCATCCTTAATTGACACTGCAACATTGGTAGATTCTATATGGAATAAATGGTCTGGCCCTAAGTTTTATTAGCTAGGCCTGATGACAATAGGGAATTAGAATTTTTTAAAGAGAATAATCCATATAAAAATGTGCCCATGGAGAATAGGATTATTAATGGGGTACTTAAGTGCCTCATGATATGTGAGAAATATGAATGGGGTCACTAATAGATATTGCCAAAAATTTTACAGGGCATAGACCACGGTGAGAGCCTCACTCTCAATCATAGTATAGTTGTACTCTACCTTTACTAACTTTTTTTATCACAAAGGAAATAAGAATATCTATTTTATCTTCACCTGACTGCACTAATATTATGTCAATCACATAATTTAAAGAGTCAATATATATATGGAACATAGTCATCCAGTCAGGAAATTGTAAGCTAGGCATGCTAGCCAATATGAGATTTACGGTCTCAAAGGCATCTTCTTGCAGTACACCCTAGTATAATGGGCCATATTTGTGTAATAACTCTTCTAACATAGTTTCAATCTTCGCATATATCCTTATAAATTTTCTATAATATCCACAGTGGCCAAGAAAGGTGTGAAGGCCTTTATGTGTGGAAGGAGTCTAGAGATGAATGATGACGGTGATTATTGTTGGATTGATGAGTAAACCATCCTTATACATAATGTGCTCAAGTAGGTTTCCAAACATTGTTGTAAAGATGTATTTTTTTAGGTTTAGGGACATGTCAATCTATTTTTACCTCTCAAACATTAGCGATAAGTTGTCATAATGGTCCTTGACGAGGCCATACACCATCCAATAATCTATATAAAATTGGAGGAACCTGTGGATGAAAGATTTGAACATGGTGATCACCACTTTGGAAAACATGGATGTCATGTTATTGATTTCAAAAGGCATCATGTTATAATGAAAATAACTCCATTTAGTTGCAAAGGTTATTTTGGGCTTGTTTTCCTCCTCAATTTGGACTTGGTGGTGAACCCATCAGTGAAGGTGTAGATTTTTCAGCCTACAATGCCTTCGAAGACTTCATCAGTGAATGGAGTTGAGAAGGGGTCATTGATGTAGGTAATGTTCAACATTCTATAATAAATGCAAATGCAAATTCACCCATCCTACTTTATGCTTATTACCATTGGGATTACCCAATCAAACACTTACATAGGGTAAATGACCCTTGTGGCAAACTTTATGTTGATCTCTATTTTGACCTTGGCATAGAGGTTGGACTTCATCCTGTAGGGGCATGTTTTGACTAGTCTTGCACTGCTAATTAGCTTTATGCTCATTTTCCCAAGGCATGTGTGTGTACGCTTCATATCTTGATAATTCTTGGGGAACAAGTCTTGGAAATCTTTGAAGAGATTTATGATGTGTGTCAGCTCTGCATCAGACCAATAATTACTTAGAGTTCACATCATTAGCTCTCCTTATATGCTGATGTCTACTTTGATGGTCTTTAGTGGTGCATGGTATGGCTCATTCTTCTCTTTGTATGAGTCATAAACTTATGAAGTTCCCTCTATTATCTCTACAAAAATATGAGTGGGGTCTTATTCATTGAGACCACTATCATCTACTTGATGCATGAGATTTAATCTAGTGACCAGTGTTTTCTAGTAGCACTCCTTCCAAATTGTATCATCTTCTTCACTTAAGTCAGTATTGAGCATTTATTCCTCAAATAAAGTGGGGATTAATAGCCCTTTTTTGTTGAACATGTCTTTCATGTGTTCCTTAAGGATGGTGGTGTCCTCAAACACTTCCCTCCAAATTAATTATAGTGGCTCAACAAACTCAAACTTATGTGATGAAAAGGAGAAGGTGTGCACAAACATCTCCATAATGGAAACCAAGAGCAAGACTAGATTGATTCCTCCAAATCAAGGATGAATTAAAATAAATTTAGATGGGAAATCTAAAGGAAATGCATGAATGTCTTATGGAAGAGGATTCCTAAGAGAAGACATGGAAACTTTGATAGCTATATATGAAGGATAAATGGGTCACCTAATGAACCACAAGGTAGAAGCTCTAGCATCCCTATGGGGTTTCTAGGTGGCCATATATCTTGGATTTTACAAGATATTGGTTGAGGGTGAATCCCTCAACATAATAAACCACCTCAATAAGATCAATAAACCTACCTGGACTATTGACTACATCACAAAATAAATCCTAGATATCAACAGAGAGTTATAAGATGTGAAATTTTAGAATACCTATCATGAAGGTAATCACCTTTCTAACTTTTTTTTCTAATAGATGGTTGATATATACATCCTTAAAATATGGTAAAAGTATGATACTTTTCTAATATATATCAATGCATTCATCACTAGAGATATATATCGTTTGTCACAATAAAGAATATGAAATTATCTTCACTCTACATACAACTATGATCAATAAAAATAATAAGAATGGATTTAATAGCTCATTCACACATGATAATTGGGGAAATTTTTAGAACCATTGAATGGAATAAATAAGAATAGTCTATGTCATTCTCTATTATGTTACTCATTTATCCTAATATAATACTCTCCATAAGATTTACACCCTTTACACAATGAGTGGAGATCTTAATATAATAGATCCCATGTTTGTAGATAGTCTTAGAAAGGATAAAGAGGTGTGGGAGATATTCAAAATTGGTTGGCTGACAAATTACATTAACAACATTGGTGGATATGACAAACACTTGTCATGTAATTTTTTTAATCAATGGGAAGATTGGGTAGTCACAATCAATAACGATTTTATTGAGATCACTGAAGGTCTCATTGCATAAGGCACATGCCTAAAAATAGAAGAAGTCAAGTTCATGAAATTTAGTTGAGATTACAAAGAAGAGAGGGACAAATTATTGAAATAAAATAAGCATATGCCTGAATACATTGGGGGATTCTTGATAAAATACATCCCAAAACCCTTTGATGGAGTTGTAGAAAAAATAATGAGTTATGTTACCTTGGATGGAAGGTATACTCTTGTGCATCATTCTTATTTACCTATTCTGAATTATTTATGACATCTTATCCCCCTAAGTATTCTTTTTTATATCCTACATTATCTTGAATCCTTGATATAGGAATCCATGAAGGGAAAGAAAATAGATCATCTCCACCAAGCTATGATTTTCCTAATTCACAAGTTATTCTAAGCCTCCAATCACATCCCCGCATCATTCCAAAAATAGAGAAGCCTAAACCTAAAAAAAATGCCTTAGATAATCATTAGAAGTTTATCCAAACTCTTGACCTCCTTTGAGAACTAAAAAGAACACATCTTTATTGATAGTGACTAAAATGAACAATGATTCCCCCCAATCAAGAATAAAATGGATATAAAAAAAGTTGTTGACCCCTTGCAAGACCTTCCCCCAAAATCAATAAGAAAAAAGCTATGAAAAAAATTTATGATCCCTCCCCTTCTCTCTCTATCCTCACCCCTCCCCTACTTCCACTTCCCCTACTCCCACTCCTCACTCCACCTTCCATGATCCTAATGAAAGTATCAAATTTGAATATATATTTAAAAAATCATAAAAATACTAAAATAAAATATCCTTATCTCTAATATTTCTCAAGAACCAATTTTTAAGAAACCCAGTCCAAGCCCCAACCCCATGCAAACAAATCCCCATCTTAAATTGAAGGAACTCATGGAGGAGCATAAATAACAAACCAAACTTAGTAAAATTGAAGAGGATGTGGATCTACACAAATCTACCATGCATTGGTTCTTAAAGGACTAGAAAAGGTTCAAAGAGGAAATTGACAAACTCAGTCTAAATGATGGTATTTATTGTATACATTTTGACCTAGAAATCAACTCAAAATTCTAAAATATCAATGAAAGATTGTTCACTCTGGAAAAAGCAAATTATTCTCTCAAGGAAAATCTTATCACACTTATGAATTATAGTAGGCCCTTGACTCCCTCAATAAACTAAAAAATGAAAATGATAATAATCTCAAAATGGAAAAAAGATGAAGGGCATTATAGTGGAGAAAGTTGAGATACAAATCAGTAAGAAGAAAAATCTCCCACTCGAAAATATCACTCAAAGTTAGAATAAGGTGTATGAAGAATGGATGAGACCTAGAACTTAATTATTTACTTCTCTGATACCTTTCTACTACTTTTTTGCCAATTTTTCTTTTTTTTCCATCTTGTAATCCTTATTGTAATATATTGTTTCAATATCACAAATTCTTCCTTTTTGTAAAGGGTAGGGTCGCTCATTAAAACCCTCTTTTATCAATATTAAAAACAATTGCTAATTTTATAGTTTTATTATGTGTAATTTATGGAAACCCATACAAAATCATATAATTAACATAAATGAAATTATATTCAAATTATTGAGAAATTGGTATCCTTAACAATAGTATTTTCAAAATAATAATATTTAAATCTTAACAACCTCTAGGTTTTGAAAAATACAGAACATCTATAAAATAATATTTTAAACCTATCAATCTCTATGGTATTGACCTACTTATGTGTGAAATTTTACAAAACCTATAGAATGTAATATAATTAATATCTCTAATATTAATTTCAAATATTCAGAAGCTAATGGCTGATATGTTTTGAATAGTTGTTATTGCTATCAATTTTTTTGGAACCTACCTATTGTTAGGTTATGAAAAATGTTCTTAATACCATAGAAAATGTGCGTGAATTTTTTGTAAACCCTTATAGCATCATATCAATAACATCAATAATATCAATTATAAATTATTAGAACCTCACATACACTAGGTTCCTAATAATTGTTATAATTTTTTGAAGAATGTCCAAATCTAGCAATTGCCAAGTTCTAAAAAACTATTGTTAATATCAAAATATATTTCAAACCTAGTTGCTCATAAAATATATTAACAAATTTATTAGTGATTTTGAATAATAATCTCATGGAACCTACCATCAATAGGTTCAATCAAATAATATTATCAAAATTGTTTTTTAACATAGCAAACACTATGATGGAAGAATAATTAAAACTGGTGACATTAATTAAAATGTATTTAAACCTAGCAGATTTTAGCTGAAAACAATAAATATTATTATCAAAAGAGTATTTTAACATAGAATCTGATTTTTTGTAACAACTATTATTATCATATAAGGATATTTATATCGTAATGACTTCTAGGTTTCCAACAAACATAATTATAAATATTGAATCCAATTTTAATAATAAATATATGGAAACTAGTACAACATCAATAATTAATGTAATTGATATCAATAATAAAAAAATTAACTTAGTGGTTATTAGGTTCCAAATAATTATTACAATAATTCAAAAATATTATTACAACCTTGCAACCTCTAGGTTCCAAACAAAAATTATTATAATCAAAGGACATTTTGAGTCTACTGACCACTAGGTTTCCATCAAAATTATTTAAAAACATCATAGCCACCTTTAGTAATAATTTGAAACATTTTATATATTGAAACTTAAAGAAAGGAACATAAAATATAGATTTCAAAAATATGTTATTATTTTCTAAATATATTAGAACCCTAGTGCTTTAAAAAACTATTATTATTATCAAATGATATTTGTAAACTTTATATCTTTTGAAATGTAAAGGATTAGACTTAAGTGATTAAATATAGTCTCACATAGAATATTACAAATATAATGTAAATTATGTAGAGGTTAAATTATTTTTCTATATAACTATTAAATTATATTTATAACAACATATTTACCACATTTAATAATGATATGAAAATTAAACATTTTAAAGTGTGAATGAATAAATATAAAAATTCATAAGACGGTAAATATAGCGTAACATATATAATTTATATAATCACTTCTTAAGTTTCATTTATATAACATAATTTGCAATAGATTATACATCATTTGCATCTATAAGTACTTATAACATTGACCACAATTATCCTAGAAAGTATGTCTTCACCTTTGTTTTATATACTCAATGTTGACACAATAATATAGTTCCCCCTATCATTAATGATATATTTTCCTAAGAATAATCCATGTCATGTGGAATAATTTTTAAAATACATTTAGATTTTCAGACTCATCTATCCTTACATGTTAGACTTCAAGACAATTTACTTTTTCATGGATGAATTTCAATCTATCTTTTAACTCTATTTTCTAGAGAGAATGATTAGGAATGATGGGAGATGAGGATTACATGATTAGGGATAAGGGAGGGACTATGATCAAGTAAAATTAACACACTTTATCATCATCCATTCATCATTCCCAATCATTTCCCTATGAGTAGATAAATTTCAAGCTATCAATTTTGACTCTGACATAGTCTCAATAACTGGACTACTAGTTTCATTTATCTTTAACTAGTTTCATTACAATGAAGGTGTTACATTTTTTTACCTATCCACTTTTGATGAAAAAAAATCACATTTTTTATATACACATAGATCTAACGACATATTATTGCTTTCTATTTTGTCTAATTAGACTCTTTTTTTTGTTCTTCAAAATATGTGTGGTTTTTGAAAAGACCATATGCATATTTTTTAAGCATTTGAATATAATATTATTATGTGACAAGAACATAGCATTAATTTATAAAAACATTCAAGATACTAATTTATGTAGTGAACAGAGCTAATGACACAATTCAAGACCATGAAATTATTACTTAATTAGACACCAAAAAGGATTTTGTAAACATAAGGTAGCTACGTTCACTCTATAAATTAGTATCTATAACCATTCTCTTCTTATGACATGAAATTCGAATTGCTTCTCTTCAAATACTATTTTTTTATTTTAAAATTTGAATAGTAATGTAATATATAAAGCCTTATAGATAAGTTAATTTTTCACACCAATTCCGTATTAATTAACGAGGCTCTCTTTCACAATAAACATCTTTAGTGTCTTGAGCATAAAACTCAAACGCATCTCCACTTCCTCCTTGGATCATCTAAAATTATCAATACATAAGGCATAAAAAATCACATACTTAATACCTAAGTCATAAAAATCCCATAAAATTATAATCATAAGGCTTTTGTGTCTGAATTCATGGCTACTCAATTTCTTCATATTATGATTCATTGCATACATCTAACTACCATCCATTATGATCAAAACATGTGTAGGTATAGGTCCATTCATAGTAACTCATATTAAAAACTATTTAAATAAATCATATATTGAATTTAAAACAAGTACAACATAATATAAAATAAGAATCATTTAGGGATTGATTGTTGACATTTCAAAACCTACAAGATCTTTTTCTAAATGTGAAGCATGATAAACCAACAAGAATGGCATGGTTTAGATCTATCCAATGAATAAATTATTACATATAACCTCCCTCAAAATAAATACAATGTTCCCACTACACATATTTTAGTGTTCTTTTCAAAAAAGAAATGAAATCTTTTCATTAAAGCTCATTTCAAACCTCGTGATGTTGCTAATAACATTAAAATATTTATTTCAACCAGCACATAGAAAACAAAGCCAAAGTGCATGTATTTTAAGCATTGAAATAGAATATTATTCTTTTATATACAGTGAATGATAGAAATATTTTCATGTTATTGTTGGCCTCACATGGTTGATGGCTATTTTTAATAAAATGATTTAATTCACAATGGGAACATTGTATTTATTAAGAGGGTGGCTATACATGTTAATATATCAAACGGAGAAATTTGAATGGTGACATTATTATTGGGTTTGGCAATGATACATCAAACTATTGGTGATGTAGTTGGAGATCACAAAATTTATAGTAGGTTTCATGAGGCATTTGTAGCACATCAAAATTATAAAGCTAAAACCACTAGACATAACCACAAAATATTCCACATACCTCTATTAGAACTTCTAGTCCTGTAAAAGCCCCAACTATTAAGATAATGCAATTTTCCCCAAAAATGACAATATGCACATAATATTGCAATGCATGGAATTTCTTGTTGTCACTCCATTTGCATTGATCAAAGTCAATGGTAAAGAAACCACTATGAAAATAATTGATTTCTTAAGGGATTTTTAATATACTAAAATTATCAAGTATGGATATTTCTTATCTTTTCAGAATAGAGGGCTTTGAAAAAGCATTTTTACATATTCTATGGAGTCTACAATTTTTTTAACAAACATTGTTTTCTCATTGCAATGATTTACTACATTTTTTGAACTTTAACCAATTATTATTCCTTGTTATTTTTACAAAATAGAGCACTTCACTTTTTTTCCTTGGAAACATATCTAGCTTTTTGGAAATCAATATGCACTTTTTCTAAGTAGTGGGATAGAATATTATTATTTGTTATGTATTGATTGGTAAAAAAACAACTCATATTATTAGCAACCTCACATGGTTTGAGGCAAGCTTTAATGTAGTGATATTTTTTGTGTAGTTGATCACTATGGTTTTATTATGGAGAAATGTTTTTATGATAGAAATATTACTAAAATAAATGTCCAATGGGAATGTTGCGATGATTTCGAAAGAGGTTATAGGTGCTAATTTATATTTTAAAAAATTATAAATAATCATAATACTGGCAATTTCAATCATTGATGTTTGTCTTCTTGTAGAATACTAAGCATTTAATTCATTCAATACACTTGGTATATTGCATTTTCATTACATTTTTATACTCCATAAAGTTAGAGAATACAAGTTACCAGGCAAATAGTAATATACACCTAATATATTTTTAAATTTCAAATCAAATAAATGGAGGTTATTTTGAAACAAATTTACAAGTTAGACTTTATTTCTTTCAATATTCAACAACTCTGTCAAAATTTATCTTCAACTTCATTTCTCATGATGTTTGTCATATGAAATTGTAAATGTTGAACATTGATCCATGTACTCTTCTTGTGCATATTGTTTCATCATTCATTCATAGATTTAATTCTAGGGAATGTTTTAAGGAAGGTTTGAAAGGTTCTATCATGTCAAAACAAAAAATTTACAAGGGTGGAGTAGATGAAAATGAATATAGTATGTTGACTTTCGATGGGCCCTATAAAAGAATTCTATCAATATTTCAATCTTCTTCCATGAATTTGACATTGATTCTTGTACAACATAGACAAGTTTATAAAATTGGATGTAATATGATGAGTCAGTCTCATACTTTATTTTATCAATCATATTATTTTAAGAATAAAAATAGTACATTATATCATATGAATTGTTTGGGAATACATACAAAAGTGTATTCAAGAGATGTATAGCTATATGCCATCACTACAATGTCAAGGCAGAAACTCAAATTGCAATTTAAGAGTGAAGACTAATGGACAGTCATAGACATTATGCTTTCCCACTTTTATTCATTCCTTCACCATAAATATGTTTCATTTTTAAATAGATAACATTCATGAGGATTGAGAAATAGATCTTTGACTAAAAAGATGTTTGTTTTGAAATCAACTTGATTAATATCACCATATAAATTTGTCTTTCTATTTACAACTATAATGTAATTTTAATGTTCCTATTCAATATTACAAGCCATACTCTATTTTTCATTCATCTAAATGGTTTATAGTAAAAATATTTACAGTCAAACTTACTTTTTTATAAAATTGCACATCATTTTTAGAAACCTAGTATATGGAAACATAAATGTTTTCACCTTTAAACAACAAATATTACAAAAATAAATATTGATCAATTTTTTCAACATTTATTATTTAGGTTCTTTTTATATGAAGCTAAGATAATGCATCTGAAATTGAATGTTGATCTATCTGTACATCCACTTATACTAATACTCACTCCTCCCCCAAAGACTTGACATTATGAACACTTGTTAAGCATATATAAATGATCTAATTCTAGTCATTATGAGCAGGTTACACTCCAAAAGAGACATCTTGAGATTCCTAAATTTTATTGTTCCAATAAAATCTTTGTGGGACGTACCTTGAAAATTTAAATAGGGTGGGGGAAGAGCAATGACTTGATTAGCTTGAGAAGGGTGAATTAGTTTCCAAGATTTGCATAAGATTTTAATTATTTAAAATAAATGTGATTTAAAAATATGATAAAAAATATTAATCATGAACCTACCATTTTAAGACCTGCAACTTGTCAAACGCCTTGAAAAGGGGAATGGCAGATAAAGTGCTTACTCAATCTCTTGCTCAACATAGTTACTATGTGGAAAGAGGTGTACTAGAAGGGGGAGGGGGAATACTCAAGAACATGGAGAGGAATGTTGTAGGAAAAACAATTTATCATCTTTTCTGAGGTATATATTTTACATCATATTGAGACTATTTTCCCCTTGGTTGTATCTTATTTTTCTCTAATCTTGTTATAGAATATGATATTTTTTTGATCTCGTTTATTTTATAATATGTATGAGATAGTTTAATTTTGTCGAGGTTTTATTTTATTTAGTATGTATATTGAACTTGGATACATAGTACACATTTTATATTATCACTAGTTTAACCTTCAAATAAAAATTCAAACTCTAATTTCTTGCATAGGTTTTCATAGTTCTTGACTCCTAGCTGCTACACTGTTTATAAATGACCTTCATTGGAAATTATATTGCATCATGTTTAGTGAGTTTTAACCTTGTCTCACGTGACATTTAAGTTTTGAAACTAAAGAATTTAGTAACACATTTTATTTAAAACACCCCTCATCTTATAATATTTATTTGCTTTATCATCGTATGTGTGAAATTTGTTAAACCTTCCATCAATAAATATACCACTGGCTGTTGGTAGAAAGAAAATGTGTAATCCCAGATGGGAAAAAACCAATAGCAGAAAATAAAAAAATAACACTAAAATTATAGTGATAGTCTCGAACAAAACAATAATGTTGTAAATGCACTAAATAAACATGTAAGAAGAGATCAAACATGGGATGGGCATAGCATAAACATAAAAAAATTAGAGACGAATATATTATAAGATTCAAAAATAAGTATTATAGTCTGATTATCATTCATAAAATGATACAACTACAACTATTCATGAAAAGTCACCAAAAAATTTTCACTTTGTCCTCTTCTATTATCTTCTCTTACCAGTCACACATACTATTGTTATGTTTTTTTTATCCCCTACTATTTCATTTTTAATTTGGATTCTTACTATACGATTATTTATTTCCACTCACTTATATCTTGTTGCTATCTATAAATTTACTCTATACCTATTTTCTCTAGTCTTTATTCTATATTACTATTGTACTAAAATTCTTTCTATCTCTAACTGCTAATGTTTCATGTATTTTTTTGATCTTATACTAACTATTTCATCGACAACAAGATTTTCTCCCCAAACTGAAATGGTTCACAAATTTCAAATTTGATTATTGTTCAATAAATATGGTTTGGTGTCTCAAACATCCCAGATGTATAAGTTTGTAGCTTGTTGGGTAGGTAGGTAAAAAGGTAGAATATAATATTTTAACACTTCCCCTAAATATTAACCTTCATATATTAAAGGATTCAAAAATAAGTATTACAATATGATTATAATGCAAAAATGATACAACTACAACTATTCATGCAAACTCACAAAAACAACTTGACTTTTTCCTCTTCTATTATCTTCTCTTCCCAGTCACAAGTTGTTTAGAATGGATAGATGTTACTATCCTAGGAAATTTTAAATCAACTAATGCCATTTATACATAGATGAGTACCTTAGCATCCTTTATCCTATTCTATTTAAATCCATTCCTTTATGGTTGGGTTGTGGTATTTAAGGTTGATAGGTCTAAAAATTAATTATATCCACCTTCAACCAACTACCATATCTCTTGAGAGTTGAATATGGTCTTTATTTTGATGCTCTACACATCATAGTTCTTTCCATCAAATGTAGAGGGTTGTTGGCATGAACCAGAATTGCATGATACCATGTCTAAATGGGCTTGAAATATAAGGGATATGATACCAGTTGTTGGTAGAAAAGTAAAATGTGTAGGCCCAAATGGGTAGCAACCAAAAAAAAAAACTATACGGATAGTTTGGTGCTGAGCGATAGTGTTGAAAATTCACTAAATAAACATGCAAGAAGAGATTAAATAGGGGATGGACAGAGTATAATTATAAAAAAACTTAAAGATGCATATAATATATAATTCAAAAATAAGTATTAAAATTTTATTACAAAGGATGAAATGATACAACTAAAGCTATTCATGCAAACTTACAAAAAAAAACTTCACTTTATACACTTCTATTTTCTTCTCTGGCCACTCACAAACACTATTGTTGTGTTGTTTTTCTCGCCAGATATTATTTTTCTTATTCTTATTATATTCTTATTTATCCCTTATACTATGTTCTATTCTTTATTACACTAACTTAAAGGCTATTATTGTCTATGATTATACTCTCTACTTATTCTCTCTAGGCTCTATTCTCTACTATTGATGAACTAAAATTCTCCCTATCTTTGACTATTGTTGCTTCATGCACTTTTTGTCTTCTACTAAATATATAACCTACCACCAAATATCCCCCCAAAACTAAAATGGTTCACAAATTTTAAATTTGAATGTTTGTTTAATAAATATGGTTTGGTGTCTAAAATGTCATAACTATAGATGTCCTTAGCATGTTGGGCATGTAGATAGGAAGGAAAAATATAATATTTTAACATTGGATAAGTAAGAATAGGATCAAGATGGAAGTTAAATATTATTATTTTTATTTAACCCTATATGAATTTCAATATCATATGATTTATAATTGCAAATCCCTATTAGATTATATTGTGATGATGCTTACTCATATTAGTAATCCCTATTGGATTATATTGTGGTGATGCTTACTCATACTAGTTTTGTTAAGATGTGATTTATAATTGTACATGATATTGAGACCAAAACCATTACTAAAACACTATATTATACCGAGGTAATAGGTCCCTTTCGATTGAAGCAATATATTGGTATGTGCATATCAAATGAGTAGTGGTGATTTTAGTGATCAAATTAATTTGTGATACCCTCAATTGATTAAATGTTTTTCATAACTAATATTTATAGGTAAGAATCTATTATGAAGTAGATACATTATCTAAATTGTGTTGATATGGATTTGTGTTGTAGGATGAGAACGGATGGAGAGAAATAGTAAGGATTCAAGGAATATGCTTTCTGATTACTATCAAAATTATTAATTTTAGATGTATGTTACCACTTGATGAAGTAAGTGTGTGTGTGTGTGTGTGTGTGTGTGTGTGTGAATATTTTATCTCTTCCCTTATCATGATAAAAGTTATCTCAAACCTTCTTAGGGATATATATTTTAATTAAAAAACTAAATTTATAGGAAGTACATATCTTTATTTTATTTCCTTAAAAAAACTATTATAATCTACATAAAACATTATTGTGTATGGATATATCTTACTGAGAAACTTTTTGAAATATTATGAAATATTATATTTTCATTATATGAGTGCTTTCAGGGATAAATCTTCCATCAGGTGGATCACCAAAGGTTAACAAAGTTTGCTTGTAGTTGACATAAAAGATCATACTCTGATTAAAACTCATCTTGGGAATAAATTAAACTTTAGTACTCAACCACTAATTCATTTAAGGTTATGTTCATTGGATTATTTAATTATGGAGAGAACTTGATGTAATTGAGCCTTATGGTGATTAGGTGTGTAAGTTTTAAGCCTATAAATAACCTCTTGTTTAGTTAAGGGAACAATAATAATGTTATTGTTGAGTTGAGATTATGTTAGCACTAAAATTTTGATGTTGTTGGAGATTTGGTTTTCGAATGTAATTTTTAAGTAAAAGAACAAGAAATATTCTTATCATGAATTTATTTATCCTCCCCCCCCCCCCCCACCAATATTTTTATGATTTATTGGTGTATATGAGCTGAAAATTTTAATTTGGGTGAATTTTATTGGCTTAAGATTGAAGGATGTCATGTTCGTATCTTTTCCATAAGGAATACTGTTTAATTTAACTTTTGGATATATCCCTCCAAGATAACCTTTATACTTGGAATGTTTATTAAAAAAGACTCCATACATGGTTTCTAAATCATGGCCCTGTGATGAGTTGTAACATGGACTCTTGTAATGTAACACGATACCTTGTAATTTATTAAGTTTCTTGTTGGGTTTATTATAAATTGATCCATCTACCCCAATCAATACTAATACACATTATTAATTATTTAATCATTTGAGAATGCTTAGTTTATTAGGTTAATACTTTTGCTTCCTATCTAAGAGATGTGTGTTAGGTTGTGGAGCTAAAAGCTTCACTGATGCAGACATGTAGGAGGTTGCAGAAGAGTTGCGGAGTGTCACAGACACCGGCGTCGGTCAGGCCAACCGACGACGGCAGGTAGGAGACAGGAAGTAACCGACGTCGGTCAGAGATCGGCCGGCATTGGCGACCCCCAGGCAGACAGGGACCGACGTCGGTCACCTGTGTGGTTTGATTGTGAGTATATTACGGGCAGTCAGTTGATGAACCAAGTGTTTGCATGATGAGAGCTAATTTTAGACACATAGCTGCGGATCTAATTATTGTAATTAGATGTCTAATTATTGTTTGGATGAGATCTATATAATAGACTCATGGTTGTATTGGAAACTTGTGGTAGGGAGTAAGAGAGCAAATAGCTCCTTCAGAGAGAGGTAGAGCAATGGTGCGTTCCTCCTAGTGCCACAGTACCAGCTGTGTGGGTGTTGGATTGGAGAATCAGAAGGGTTCTTCAGGTATGTATGATCTTGGTCATCAGGTGAGCATGGCTTCTATAGGAGATCTACATGGTAAGTAAGATCGTTGATCTGTAGGTGTATGTGTGTGCAAGGTCAAGGTTCATAGGTGTGCAGAACCAGGTTGATTTGCAAGGGTGCAAGATCAGATAGGACAGCAACACAACAAGGAGTAGAATTAGGCAAGATCTATTTGGAGTACAGGTGTGTACTCAGATAGAGCAAAGAGGAAGGAAAGGGAGATCCTTCCATAAGTAAGGTCTATTTAGGTGCAGGTTGTTGCAGTTTTAGGGGAGATCTATTTAAAGTATGGTTGTGTACTTGTGGAGTGCGTGGAACACTTGTGGTGTGCGTGGAGCACTGGAGGTGAACACCAACTCTGTGTTTGAGTTGTGTGTTGGGACCTGAGAGAGAGAGCTTTGAGGAGATAATTACTGTTCACTTGAGGTGTGGGAAACCTCTGAAGAGGTGGTGGAGAAGAAGTGGCATCTTCTTTATTATATTCTTTTCTGTATGAGTATTAATACAAGTTGTGTATTGTCTCTCATATTCTGTGTTATTCTGAATTCTAGTTACTTGTGATTCTGGTTAATTTATGCATATTAAGTTGCTTGGTTTAGTAATCAATTGTGTGCTTCTGGTGTTTCATATCCTGACAAGTGGTATCAGAGCAAGGTTGCAGGAAGCAGGGTTTGTGTTTGGTTACAGGTCACTCTTAGGGGTTTTTGATTGAGTGGGAGTAGAGCAATGGTAGATGAAAGTAAGCTAAGAATGGAGGAGTTGAAAAGCACAGATGGTCACTTACAGTCCCATGGAAAGAAAGAGCAAGTAAAAGAATATTGTTTGTTTGTGGAAGATCAGCATGAGGAAACTAAAGAAGCAGATGTAGCAGGGGTTGTTGCACAAGATGCTCTGGGAGGTTTCTTGGATAAAGTTGAATCTTGGTTAAAAGATTCAGTTGCCTCTTTCCATGCAGCCCCAGGTAGAGGAGCTGGTGAGCCTTGCCAAAGAATTGGCAAAGGGGAAGTGAAGCTGAAATTGCAGGCGGCCAACACACAGGTGTTGATGAAGGTCATGCAGGTCCCATGTTTGGAGATATGGCTAATTTCTTCAGAAAGATTGGGTGATGAGAGATGCACAAGAACTCTCACAGCGGATGCACTTAAATTAGCTGGTGGTAAGAAAACAGGTACTCTTTATCTACATGTTTATATTACTTATTCTTCTTCTATTGTGGAGACGTGGCTTCGTAGGCTTGGTCACATGAGCAGAAAGGAGATGCATGTTCTTAAGTGGAAGATAGATATATTTGACAGGCTTAAGAACTGGAAAGCCTTGGTGTTTATGGAGGAGATGGCGGATAGAAACCAGTGGATGGTGTTGGATACTTCTGAGCAGAACAATTTGGACATGGGTTTTGATTCAAAGGAGCTCACGGGTAAAAAGTCATCACTCACAGGCGAACACAGGTACCGGCATTGGTCAGGGGGAACCGGCGTTGAATAGACAGGTGCTGATGTCATTCATGTGCAGACCAAAGCTGGTGATGTTGGGCAGGGTAAGACCGACGTCGGTTAGGAGGACCGACATCGGTAGTAGGTAAGACTAACGTTGGTCAGGAGGACTGACGTTGGTCAGGAAGACTGACGTCCGTAGTAGGTAATAAAAATGTCAGTCAGGAGGACCGACATTGGCAACAGGGACACCGACATCGGCAGGGTCGGTAGTCAGGGACAGATGCATGGGAATCGACGTCGGTCGGATGCAGACTGTGGAGTGATCGAGGTCGATCACTGTAACGGATTTTGGGTGGATAGCACGTTGTCAAGGAGTCTCAAACACCCATACGGAGGACTGAAGACGTAAGTAGGCCATCAAATTCATTGTTACTCTTCTTTATACTCATTTTTGTTTGTAGAGCAGGAAGGATCTAGGAAACAGGTGGGAGCATGGTAGGGATACGATGCAGAACCAAACAGGAGTTTTGGTAGGGTTGCCAGCCGGTACGAAAGCACAGAGACGAATGGATTCCTTAGTTGAAAAATAGAGTGAATGGACACGTGAGATGGAAGACCAGGCATATGGTCTTGAGGGAGCTGCAGGACAGTGGGACAGGACTGACAGGTGGTACCAGGTGGATGACAAAGCAGGGCTTTAGTCAATGTCAATATAACCATTGTGTTTGTCTTACCAGGTGGATGATGGTCACAACATTATCCTGTTCCTGTATGTGGAGGATGAACTTGGTACAGGTTCAAACATACAGGGTTTTGCTGAGCTAGGGGTAAGGTTAGTTCAGTGGCATGTTATGAGGAGTTTGGAGCAGCGAAATTCTTTGACATGGGAGACATGGATATCACAGGTTGATTTTGTCTCCAGTGGGAGCTGATGTGAATCAGGTGTTGGCAAGGTTTAGGATGCAGAGCTAGAGCACACTAAGGGCTGGATAGGTACAATGTCCAAAATCACATGAGGTCTGGTATAGACCTGAGTATTCCCATGCAGTGGGAGCTGTCAGAGAGTTAGGAGCCAATTCGGGGAAGTGGGTTCTCAGGTATTTGAGAGGGACCAGCAGTAGGGATTCATGTTATGCAGGGTCAGGACTTCACTACATGGGTTTGTAGGTTCGGATGTGGCAGGGTACTCGGATGACAGGAGGTACACCACAAGATGTGTGGTGGGTTGTCTTCAAGATTGAGCTTGAAGAGGGATACAAACTAGGAAATAGATTAGATGAAGTATAGGTACAGGTACAGTGCAGCTGTTTATCTCCAAGTGGGAGATTATTAGGTTATGGAGCTAAAAGCTTCACTGATGCAGACATGGAGGAGGTTGCAGAAGAGCTGTGGAGTGTCACAGACACCGGCGTCGGTCAGGCCAACCGACGACAATAGGTACGAGACAGGAAGTAACTGACGTCGGTCAGAGATCAGCCGGCATCGATGAACCCGAGGCAGACAGGGACCGACGTTGGTCACTTGTGTGGTTCGAATGCGAGTATATTATGGGTAGTCAATTGACGAACCAAGTGTTTGCATGATGAGAGCTAATTTTAGACTCATAGCTGCGGATCTAATTATTGTAATTAGATGTCTAATTATTGTTTGGATGAGATCTATATAATAGACTCATGGTTGTATTGGAAACTTGTGCTAGGGAGTAAGAGAGCAAACAACTCCTTCAGAGAGAGGTAGAGCAATGGTGCGTTCCTTCTAGTGCCATAGTACCAGGTGCATGGGTGCTGGATTGGAGAATCAGAAGGGTTCTTCAGGTATGTATGATCTTGGTCATCAGGTGAGCATGGCTTCTATAGGAGATCTACATGGTAAGTAATATCATTGATCTGCAGGTGTATGTGTGTCCAAGGTCAAGGTTCATAGGTGTGCAGAACCAGGTTGATTTGAAGGTGTGCAAGATCAGATAGGACAGCAACACAACAAGGAGTAGAATCAGGTAGGATCTACTTGGAGTACAGGTGTGTACTCAGATAGAGCAAAGAGGAAGGCAAGGGAGATCCTTCCATAAGTAAGGTCTATTGAGGTGCAGGTTGTTGGAGTTTTAGGGGAGATCTACTTGAAGTACGGTTGTGTACTTGTGGAGTGCGTGGAGCACTTGTGGTGTACGTGGAGCACTGGAGGTGAACACCAACTCTGTGTTTGAGTTGTGTGTTGGGACCTAAAAGAGAGAGCTTTGAGGAGAGAATTACTGTTCACTTGAGGTGTGGGAAACCTCTGAAGAGGTGGTGGAGAAGAAGTGGCATCTTCTTTATTGTATTCTTTTCTGTATGAGTATTAATACAAGTTGTGTATTGTCTCTCATATTCTGTGTTATTCTAAATTCTAGTTACTTGTGATTCTGGTTAATTTCCGCATATTAAGTTGCTTGGTTTAGTAATCAATTGTGTGCTTCCGGTGTTTCATATCCTGACAATGTGTTTAGTCATTACACTTCTTTTCGCATGTATTCAACCTAAATCACAAATAGAGATTTAAGTCTCAATCTCAATTGACTTTTTTAGATCAAGAATCTTGGTTGTTATCTTGATTGGTTAATCTATAGCTTGCTACTTATATGTGTTTACTAGTGCCTTACACATGGCATCTTGCAACAACAATGAGGTCTATAATCCATTTTGATAGGCTTAAAAGATTGAATAAAGTAGTTGATAATTATAATTAGATTATTAGCCTATAGATGTGATACTTGTGTCCTTCTCACTAAAAGATGTAAATTTCTTTATTTTTGACCCATCAAATTATTGTATCTTTCTTTTTTGGACTCTTAGAATTATTTTATGAAATATTATCATTATGGTATTATGTGAAAGGAAATAAAAATCCTTAAATGAGGTGATTATATTGTGAATTAGTCATTTTTGTGTGTTTGAAAATATTTGTTTATTTTAAAAAGGGAATAGAATGTTAAAAATGTGCTAATTATTATCAACGTATTGATATTCATTAGAAAGAATGGGAATTACATTGGTTTAGAGTGATGCCATACTGAACTTATCTCACATATAGATAAGGAATTTATGTATATCAATGTATATTAAATCCCCAACTTGATTACGTTACTACTATGGAGTCTAACATAATCATAAGCCTATTTATGTGTGTTTTCATAATGCTAGTAACCTTGAAAAGGTACCAACTATCAACTAAATGTTAATTTAATAGGACTTAGATGAGATAATGTCCAATTCTATTATGGTTTGAATAGTAATAATGTTTTTATGCATGAGTTGTCATCATTCCTCATTGTTAAGATGCTAATCATTAAGAACACATTAGGTGGACTATTCTACCCTTGAGTGAGATGATCTTGGGAATAATCCATCCATCGAATGCAAGTTAAATATTCATGATTACTAGCATTTAATTATGAAAGGGCACTTGATGTGTTTATGGTAGTTGATATTGACAACCCTTTGTATACTCCCTTGGAGATGATGTTTTGTCTTTACAACAGAATGATCTACCTTATATTAAAATGGATTATGAACATTGCTTCGAATTGTGGTATACAAGATTGGGTGTAAAACTTTATTCCTTAAAGGAGTTGTTGTCTCCTTGATATGGTAGTTTATATATTTATTAATTTATTTTTAAAAAAAACATAGTGTTGTATTGATTGGGGTATGTTACACTATTGGTGAACAATTTGACATTAAGCATGTAAAGAAGTAAATAAGACTAGAACACAAGACTAGGTACACCTTAATGGATTTATAAAATTCACTTGTCTATAAACATACACACAAAATTTTAATGTTCATTTATAGACTTATTTCATTCAAATTAGAACCCTATAGGCACACAATAAGAGTAAATAAAAAAGACAAGATGAGACCACAAGACTTTGGTGTACCCTAATAGACCAAGAATAATGACTCCAATAATAATGTACATAGTACATTTTCAAGGATATTGAATGTTTGATGTTATTATTCACTTGCAGTAGGAGATTATATACATAATATAAATGGTTGCACTATTAGAATAAGTTTTGGTAACTACCAATCATGTCCTAACTAAAAAACTAACAATGTAATAAAAATTATGTTAATAACTACGCAAACATTCCCCCTTTATTACATTCTTTTTACAAATGTACCCTTGAAACATATCAAATTTCACCTTGCCAAGTGACTTAGTTAGTATATCTACTATCTGTTAATCTATTGGATAGTACTAGAGATGATTGTGATGGTTCAAGACTTGCTCTTGAATGTAATAGAATTGTACCTCAATGTGTTTCGTTCTTTCATGAAATACTAGATTCCTAAAAAAGATTAAACACACCCTGATAGTTTCAAAAAAAGATTGGTGGTTGATCTTCAACAATGTCTATGTCAAATAGAATGCAACATAACCAAAATAATTCACACATAAATCCTTGTGTGGCATGGTATTCTGACTCCATGAATGAGAGATAAACTAAAGATGAATTCTTACTAAAACTCAAAATTGGTCTAGATATGAGATTAAAAGTATCCTAAAGTTGATTTCCTATCATCAACAAATTTAACATAGTCCATGTCTGTGTAACCCTGCAAGAATAAATTTGCGTTATTATTATATTCCATACCATAATCAACTATACCTTAGACATTTCTCAAAACATGCTTCAATACAACACAATTACTCTTATTTGGATCTAACATGAATCTTGAAAGATAGCTAGCAGTAAAGCATATGTCTTATCTAGTATATGTCATGTAAATGAGACTACCAACACACTCTTTGTAGGGAGTTTCATCGACTTGAGGTGAATCCTGAAATTAGTTTGAAAGCTTTTTCCAATGGAAATGACTTTGTTTTACAAAATTTTATCCTATATTTCTCAAGTAGCATCTTGGCATATTTCATTTTTGAGACAAAAATATGATTCTTATTTACAATATCTCCAAGCCAAGACAATAATGAAGTAGACCTAAGTCTATAATTTTGAAGGATTTCTAAAATTCATTATTTACTTATTCAATGAGATTATCTTAACTTATTGTGATCACAAGATCATCCATATACAAAATAAGAATGATAATATCTATGCCTACCTTATTGATATACAAATTTGAATATTAGGAAATAAGAATGAATTCATGTTGTAATAGATGATCACTTATCTTAATATACCATGCCCTTGGTGCTTACTTAAGTCCTTAATGTGACTTAATTAGATCACATACCTTTTGTGGTTGTTGTTCATCAATGAAGCCTTCTGGTTGGGTCATGTAAACTTCTTTGAGATCACCATTCAAGAATGCACTTTTAACATCCATTTGCTAAAGCTTCCATCCCTTTTGTGTTACGAGTGTGCAAATAAATCTTATGGTCTTGATCTTAGTAGTGGGTGTAAATTTTTCCTCATAATTGATTCTTTCTTGCGAAACATATCCCTTTACAACAATTCATGCTTTGTATTTGTTGATGGATCCATCTTCCTTGTATTTTATATTGAAAATCTAGTTGCATCTCATGAATTTATTTTTTATGGGTAGATTGACAAGTTGCCACATCCCATTTTTGATGAGGGCATCATATTTAGCATCTATGGCCTTCTTCCATTGAGGTTGACATATAGCCTCTAGAACTGTCTCTAGTTTAGTGCTGTCAACTACTGAGCTCATCAATGTGAGATTAACTTCATTTATTATCTCTTTTCTATTTTGAACTCCTAATGAAGTTTATAGATTACAGTTCAAGTGTGAGTCCCTGATGGTGATTTCTACCCATTTTGAACATTGATGCTACTCTTGATTTTATGTAGAATTGGCTGCTATATTTCAAACATCAATGAATAATTTTCCTTGCATCTCACCTTCTTTCTGACAAGTTTCTTCATTCTCATCATTTAGTTGTGGGAATAATCTATGAGAGGTGGTATGTTTTGACTCATTTGGCAATGAGTCGAATGATGACTCATCACAAGCCACATCTTGACTTTCATAATTTTTTTGTGTCTTAGGATCCATGAGATGATATGTTGTTGAGGTAGTATTGTACCCCAATAGAAGGCATTGGAGTGTCTTTGGTTCTATCTTCTTTGTCTTTTTCGATAGGATATGCATATATGATATACAACTAAATAATTTTATATGTGATATCGAAGGTTTATGATCACTCTATACCTCTTCTAGTGTTTTGTCTTGAAATATCTTTGTATGTGCCATGTTGAGAAGATATACAACTATCTGAACTACTTCTGCTCATAATGGCATGTCCAACTTTGTAATGGAAAGCATGTAATGAACCATCTCAATGACTGAATGATTGTTTGAATCTAAAATTCCATTATATTATGGTTTATAGGATGTATTCAAGTTTTGTTTGATGCCATGTTACTTCAAGAGTGTTAGGAATTGTTTTTGTGTGAATCCCCCCTCGATATAAGTGCAGCAGATGAAGAGGCCTCCCTAAATGGGTGATAATAAGCTAGTAGAAGAAATTAAACTGTGTAAAGGCTTCATTTTTCTTCTTGAAAAAGGACACCCATGTCTTGCAATAGAAATCATCAACAAGCAACTAGAAGTACTTGAGTCCTTGTTAAGAAGAAGGCAGGGGTCCACACAAATTAGTATGTACGACACTAAGATGATCATTGTCATGTGAGGAACTGGGCTTGAATAGAACCCTTTTTTGTTTGTTGGTAAGGCATCCATGGCATACAATCAAAGATTGGGACATCTGAGGAAGTCCACATACCATGGACGTAAAGTTGAGCTAGTACAAAGAATCAACTAAAAGGTACCCATATTGATAATGCCATAGTGTATTAGATTTTGTTGTAGAGGCAGAGAAAGCAACATCATCAGATGAAACTACATCTAAGTTAAACAATCGATCCTTCAAAAAATCTCTAGAAATGACCTTACCCTCCCATGAAAGGAGACATGATTTTATGTCATTCTTGATCATGAACTCTAGCTTAACCTTATGATTCAGGAGTTGACTTACATATAAGATATTTTTTTTAAAGATGGGGATATATTGGAACTCCAGGTTAACCTTATGATTCAGGAATTGACTTACATATAAGATATTTGTTTTAAAGATGGGGATATATTGTACCCTTTCGAGAGTACAGTTTCTCATCCTGAGAGGAATGGTGACAGTTCCAATTTCTTCTACAACATACTCTTTATTGTCTATAATTTAAATTTGATCTCTAGTTTGTCGATTCATTAGTGAATCAAATAGTTCCTTATAACCTATCATATGCTTCTTGGCACCAGAGTTGATCAACCAAACATTACTCATTTGTGATGAGATTTGGGAGACAAGAACTACATTCTTATATGCGCCACCATAATATGCTTTTATGGGTACCTCCTCTTTAGATTCATCATCCTATTGATGTTATTTTGCTAGATGTCTGTGTTGCTTCCATCATCAAGGATGCATTTTGGATTTATGTGAATCATCTCTACTGGATGTGTACTCTTTACTTGATGAACTTTGTGTCAAGGAATTATACTAGTAGCAATCAGTGTCATGCTTATTGGTGTGGTTAATATGATACCATCATTTTGTCTTCCTAGATTTATTTTTTGTGACTACTTTGGTGGTCCTTTCGAAAGCTTTTGATCACATTGCTTGGAAATTAGGGCTTTATCCTTGAATTCATCTTGCACGGACTCGATGGCTTCTTCTTGTAGAAGCAAATTCACCAATTCTTCAAAAGACAGTGCTTGCTTTGTGATTTTCAGTGTTGTGAAGAATGTACAAAATTGAGAGGGGAGAAATCTTAATGTGATCGGAACCAACAACTTTTCCTCGATCGTTTCCGTAAGTGAAATTAATTATGCTCATAGTTCTGCTACTCGACATAATAACTTCTCAACTTTCTCGCCATCTTTCATACTGATGGTATGAAATTTCAACTGGAGATGGAGGTTCTTCATCTGATTCTTCACCTCATAAATGGTGGACATAATGTCCTAAGCCTTTTTAGATGTTGACGCATCTCGAATACGAGGTTAAACCTCTTCGGTGACATTGAGTATGATCAACATGAGGGCCTCGGCATTTGATTTGTCATATTTTGTTTTCTCATCAACTCTAATAGGATGGGTCATTGTATCAGTTATGATACCTCATAATTCTTCAAATTGAATAATCATGCACATCTTCATCTTACATGGGGCAAAATTTGACCCTTTGAAAATTTGGGCATTGGACAAGAATAATTTATGTGCAGACAATTTTTTTTATTTGTACAATATTTCACAATCAAAACAATATTTTATTGTTTTAAACTTGTTTTATGTACAAACAAGTGTACCTTTTTCAAGGAGGAAAAGTGGCATGCAAGTGAGCTCGGTATGCTTGTGCAGTCAAACGCGGACACTTGTGTGGGTGTTTCTCTTCGTGTTCATCATCTGCATTGTATACTTCATTGAGCTTTGTGCAAATTTTCTGGCCTAGGCACTTCGCATTGTAAAGAAAATATTCAAACATGCCTTGGCGAACTAATTCATCAACTTGAAGATTCCCAATGTTCTAGAGGGCATCTTAGAGGGCATAATAAAAACTGGCGGAAATCATCCAAACACACGAAATTCTTTCTGTTGGGAAGGCGAGCTCTTTTGTTTTTATTCCGTGCCAACGAAAATAATCCGGCTCATGGATTCGAGACTCTGGGTTCTCTCAGCTTTTCTACGAACTCTGCCAGCCGTCAGACATTATTCTACGCTTCTGATAGCGCTTTTATGGCTGCTCTACATCTTCCAAAAGATTCTTCACTCCGTCCGTTGTAGGGGCAGACTTCCTAGTATCTTTGGGCAGAAGCACACGTTGGTGCCTATATGGCTGCCTCACACGGTAGCGCCTATATGGCTGCTTGTTTTAAATCGGTTTAGACAAGAGTAAATCGCCTTAATAGTTGTTCTGTCGTGCCAATGTTTTCCCGCGCAGGTTCGTACCCTCGTTCTAGCGCCAAGATTCTTAACTCCATCACTTCTGTCGACCGATTCAACGGACTGCTACGTTTGCACTGGACCGTAGTATTAGCCGCAATCTCCTTCAGTTGTTGTGGCTGCTCTTCCTCCCTGTCGACGCTTGGCTGCGAACACGTCTGCTCGGTATTACTCTGATACCAGGTGAAGGAGCTTGAATGCTTGATGTTATTATTCATTGGCAGCAGGAGATTATATATACAATATAAACGGTTGCACTGTTGTAACAACTTGTGGTAACTACCAACCGCATCTTAACTAAAAAACTAACAATGTAATAACAGCTACGTTAACACATTTCTGGTTCTAGAGACAGTATGTGCGCATATCTGCGGGAACCAACACAGGAAAACAAAAGGAAAGAGAGAAAGGGAGGAGGAAAGAGAGAAAGGGAGGAGAAAGAAAAAAAGTGATACCAAAAAGAGGAAAAACATGCCAATAAACCTAATTTAGATCAATAAGAAAAAATTACGTAATCATCTTAGAATAATAAAATTCAAATGACTAATAGATACCTAAGAACCATTTTACGTGTAAACTCCTGAATTGGTTCTAAAAGTTTCTTGGAAAAAACATGGCTAGCCATCAATTAATAAAAAGATTTTGTTTGATCATGTTTCAAATATCCAAATTTTTGGAGGATAAATATGTTTTTTTAGCCCTTTTGTTTAACTACACCCTTATCTTTATGGGGTGCCCAATATAGGCCATCAAAAATAAAGAGATAAAAATGGAGGAATGAAGAAAGGTGGTCATGATGGAAAAAGAAAGAAATTATTAGTAAACAACAAATATACATATAATCTAGAATAATACAATTCCAATTACTAAATTTTTAATCCAAAAGAAAATCCCAGTTCTGATATCAATTGTAAATTTTATCTAGACCTAATCATCTAACAAATAAGAGGACAACGTTAATACAAAATTCTGTATTTTTGTAGCCTATTAAAATATTTTTTATTCATGCCCATATATAAAAAAAGAGTTACAAAAAAGCGATCTATCGCTGTGCATAAAAATAGACTAAAAAAATATATCACTAAACAAGCATTTCTTCATGCATTATTAGCTGCGCTGAAACACTGCAGTTTAGTTACAACAATGTTTAACAACTGAATTAAAAAGACAAACTATAAATAGAAGAATACCATGCATTGATGAGGATTGTAGTCAAGAGATGAGGAAAGCATGCAGTGAGCAAAGCATGCATCGGTGAGGACAACATACATCAGTTATCAACATTCTCGCCCTTGATGCTAAAAGGGCTCACAATTTGATCTCTGAGTGTCAAAAACTGATCTTTTGCAACTGCTTTCATGAAGATATCTATGAACTATTCTTTAGTGTTGATGTATTTCAATTCTACTACGTTCATCTATACTAAATCTCGGATAAAATGATGTTTTAAATCAAAATGCTTTGTTCTACTATGTTGGATTGGATTTTTGGCCAATTTAATAGCACTAATGTTATCACAAAAAATAACTATGGGCTGAGCTTCAATCTCTCCAATTTCTTCAAGAAGTTTTCTAAGCAATAATGCTTGTGTACCTACTGAAGTGACTACAACATACTCTTCTTCGGTAGAAGAAAGGGAAACTATACTTTGCTTCTTTGAGATCCAAGTAATCGAACCAGAACCAAAAGAAAAACAATTCCTAGATTTTGACTTTCCATCATCCAAACTACCTCCTCAATGAGAATTACTAAAACCAACAAGATTGAACCTTTTAGAAGTGTAGTAAGGAATACCGAAATCTAGAGTGCCTTTCACATACCTAAAAATTATCTTGGTTGCCTTCATATGTATTTATGATGACTCTGTCATGTACCTTAAAATAAGTGAAACTAAATAAACAATATCAAGTCTTGTGTGAGTTAGAAACATTAAGCTTCCGCCAATACTTCTATAAGTTGTCCCATCAACTCTTTCAACACCATCATCTCTACACAACGCAACTCCATGAGCAACTAAAGTGGAGACTGGTTTACAATCAACCATATCAAATTTCTTCAACATATATTTAACATAATTTGTTTGACAAATGCCAATTTTATTCTCACTTTGATAAACCTCCATTCACAAAAAAATATTTCATGAGGCCTAAATATTTCATCTCAAATTCATTCATCATGGAAACTTTGAATTCATCCTTCATCATAGAACTGATACCCATATACAACAAGTCATCAACATATAAACTTACAATTAGAATATCATTACCTTCTTCTTTGTAGTAAAGGGTAGGTTCACTCTTACTTCTTTGAAAGCCATTCTCCTAAAAATATCCATAAATCCTAGTATACCATGCTCTTGGTGCTTGTTTGAGGCCATACAAAGCCTTCTTCAACTTGTAGACATGATTTTATTTTCTTTGCAGTTCAAAACCTTGTGGTTGTTCCACATATACTTCTTCTTTTAAGTACCCATTCAAGAAGGCACTTTTCACATACATATGATGGATGCTCCAATTTTCTTGAGCTGCTAAAGAAATCAGCATTCTAATGGTCTCTTGTCTTGCTACTGGTGCAAATGTATCTTCCTAATCAATTCCATAATTCTATGTGAAGCCTTTAGCAACTAATCTCACCTTGAGCCTTTCAACACTTCCATCACTGTTACTCTTCGTCTTGTAGACCCATTTGGTGCCAATCTTATTCTTGTCATGTGGAAGCTTTGTAATCTCCCAAGTGTCATTCCTATTAATATAATCCATCTCTTATTGCATTGATTGCATCCAAACCTCATTAGTATATGCATCTTCAAAACATGATGGTTGAAAATCAGCCTTGGTGAGTAAAGCAAAATTCAGTGTCTCACCTCTTGGATTTTCTTCATGTGCTTAATTTGAACTCCTTTAATAAATGTCACTCAATCTTATTACTTTCCTTGTAGAACTAGGACTTGAATCTGGACTTACACTTGGAATTGAAAAACTAGATGAGGGGTTACTTGGTGGATTTGTAGCACTTGGAACAAAAATATTAGTGGGCTGCCCATGATCAATATCATCCATAATTTCATTTGAAACAGATTTTGACTTCTCCATATGGCCTTTTTGATGACCATAAACTCCCCCTTCATCAAAAAATACATCTCTTGTCACAATAAGCCTATCAGTGAGAGGATTATATAACCTATAAGCCTTACTTTCCTAACTATATCCAAAAAAAATACATGATTCACTTTTGGGATCTAACTTTTGCCTCTTTTGATCAGGGACATGAACATACGCTAAGCAACCAAAGACATTGAAATCATTAACATTTGGCTTTTTCTCATACCAGGTTTCATACAGAGTCATCCTGTCAAGTGCACTAGTGGGACTCCAATTGAGAATATATACTTCTATAGCAACTACATCTCCCCAAAAATAATTTCTTAATCCCTTTATTTTCAGCATGCTCCATGCCATCTCCACCACTGTACAATTCTTCCTTTCAGCTACACCATTTTGTTGAGGTGTGTACGCAGTGGTGAGTTGTCTTCTGATGCCATGCATATCACAATAACCTTGAAAGGCTTTTGAACAAAATTTTGCTCCATGATCAGTCTCTAAGAATTTGATTTTTCACCCTTTATCATTTTCTACAAGGGCTCTAAACCTCTTGAATGTCTCAAGAGCTTCACCTTTGGTCTTTAAAAAATAAACCCAACACAATCATGAGTAACCATCAATAAAAATAATGAAATATGATGACTTACCCAAACTCTTTGTCTGCATAGGATCATAAATGTATGAGTGAACTAACTAGAGTGGATAATGAGCCCTCCATGCGTTGCCTTTTGGAAATTTCTCTCTTTCATGTTTTCCTTTAACACATCCTTCAAAAACTTCCTTGTGCTCTTCAACCTTAGGCAAACCAAAAACTAATGATTTTGATGTTAGAGTCTTCAAACTATGAAAATTTAAATGCCCATACCTGAAATGCCACAACCAACTTGTATCCTGTTATGCCATATTCACAAGGCTCCTGTTATGTTCACCAAACTTAAGTGGGAACATCCTATTCTTTGTCATAGGTTGTTACCACCCTATTTCCTTGATTCTTATAATAAATTATACATTGTTGATTTTAAAGTACAACTTTATAATTCTTCTCACATAATTGTCCAACACTCAACAAATTATGCTATAACTTTGGAGTGTAATAAATCTCTTTAACAATCTTCATACCTTCTTTGTTATGGACTTCCATAGATCCTTTTGTAGCAACCTCTAATGATTTTTCATCACCAAGCTTGATCTTTGATTTAAAACATTCATCCATTATAGAAAAAAGTTTTTCATTCCCTGACATGTGGTTAGAACATCCCGAATCTAAATACCAAACATCTTTAGAAATATTTTTAGCTTTGTCATAAGATAAAAATAAATTACCTAGAGGATTCTCATCACATTCTTTAGCATAATTAATGCTTTTATCATTATTACCTTTTTTTAATCTACACTCATAATTAAAGTGGCCATACCTATTACAATGATAACACTAGATATTTCTTTTATCAAATCGGCCTCTACCTCTTCCTCTGAAACCACCTCTTCCTCAGAAAGCACCTCTACCTCTATTTCCTCTTGAGTAATTCTGATTTTGACCTCTACCTTGGCCTTGATTACTTTTGATTCTACTATTAGCATCATCATTCTTTGTGATTTTTAATTTGGAGAAAAAATCTTTCTCATCACTTTCTCTAAATGAATCTCTCAATCTTTCTTCATGAGACATCAAAGATCCAACTTGATGATCAAATTGAAGGGTAGACAAATTCTTGCTTTCTTCTATGATTATGGTAACATGGTTCCACCTTGGTGTGAGAGTCCTCAACACCTTTTTGGTCACAACCTCATTGTTCACAATTTTACCAAGTGTAGCTAACACAATAAGTACTCACACTTTTAGCTTCTTCCATCTTCAAATTCTTGAATTCTCTCTTCAATGTCTGTAAATTGATAACATTGACTTGATCACTACTTTGGCGAGCTTATTTTAGAGTCTTTCAAGCATCTTCTATTGTCATTGCTCTTGTAATTCATGAAAATAGGCTCTTATCTAGAGTTATTTGAATAGGAATTAAGGCTCGAGTGTTTTTCTTCTTATCCTCCTTCTTAATTGTTTTATTATTCACTGTGAGAGAATTCCAATCAACTGGCTCTACATAACCTAATTCAACAATCTCCCACAAATATTTTCCTATCAAAATAGTTATCATTTTGATACACCAATAATCATTGTCATTTCCATCAAATTCTAGAATGGGCAAGGAGTTAAAATTTGACATGATAAACTTTTGGCAAATTTACAACTACTAAATCTTTAACCCAAAAGAAAATACCAGCTTTGATAGAAATTGTAAATTTTATCCAAACCCAACCATCTAATAAACTAATTAATAATAATAATAATAGTAGAAAGAATTAACTCAGACAAAAAAAAGACCATAGCATTAATACACAATTCTATAGGTTTGTAACCTATTAAACTGTTCTTTATTCATGCCTATATATAAAAAAGGATTTATAGAAAAGTGATGTATCACTGTGCATAAAAATAGACTAAAAGACTATATCACTAAACATGCATTATTGGATGCGCTAAAACACAACGTTTTAGTTAAAACAATGTTTAACAACTGAATTAAAAAGACAAACTATAAATATAAGAATCCCATATGTTGATGAGGACTGCAATCAAGAGATGAGGATAGCATGGGGTGAGGAAAGCATGCATTGATGAGGACAACATGTATCAGTTATCAACAGAAAGGTGGTCGTGATGAAAAAGGAAAAAAAATTACTAATAAACAATAAATATACATATAATCTAGAATAATAAAATTTAAATGAGTAATACAATCCTAAGAATTATTTTAAAGTGTTGCTATACTATTAACCTATAATGTGTATAGGGATATGGGTGGTTAACTTGTTGTTTATATAACTTTTTACCTTTTTGTTTCCATATTGTTATTAGAGACGGTCTGTAAAATAACTATAGTTTAAATACGATATATATAAAAAATAACAATTAATAATTGAAGATGATATTACAAATTCTATTCTTATTGTATGGTTTTTCAGGTTTGCCCCTCAAAGTGTCCTAATCTTATTACATGGGCTGCCGATCAATATTTGTTTTGGTTTTCAATTTCATGGCAAAGTTTTGACCGATCCACTTTTTTGTTCTTTAGCTTTGGAAAGGTTGCATTTTCTCACCATTTCTTTAAATTTCAGTTTTTAGTTGTGGCCTTGTTTTGGCTTGACTTATTATTTGTAACATTTTTTTGTTATCTCTACTCTTACTTTTCTTCATTATCTCTGCTCTTACTTTTCTTCATTGTGTTTTTTACTTTGATATGTTTGGATGAATCTCCGAAATGTAGTCTCTAATTTCCATTAATATGAAGTTATAATTTCTTTCTAGAGAATATATAGAAAAAATATATGTACAAAGTGTTTAATTATTATTTAGCTTTCCATACTTTCTTTCACATATGTAAATTGATATTCATCACAATTTTCTTGAGAAATATTTTGTTTCAAAAAAATTTGTACACTGTCCACAAATATATAATGGTGACTTCTACTACTTTACTTTTTAACAAGAATTTTTTCTTATTTTTTTCCTGCCTCTATAACGAAATTTAAGATACGACCGATTTTTGAAATGCCAAAAATCTTATCACTTAAATATCATGTTACATAAAATTTCACATTTATGGCAGCATTATGTTGAAATTTAAACCTCTTGAGTGCCTGAACTATTATCACTTATATATCATGTTACATAAAATTTCTCATCTATGGCAACATTATGTTGAAATTTACACCTCTTGAGTTTTAAGTTTTAGCTTTTACAGTTTAATTATTATTTAGCATTCAAATCTGTCTTCCATAAATATGTAAATAGATATTTTTCACATTTTTTTTTTTTTGAAAAATCTATTTTTGAAAAAGTTGTACATTGTTCACAAATAATTAATGGCGACTGTTACAACATTGCTATTTTATAAGACATATTATTTAAGTACGGTATATATAGAAAGTAATGGTTAATGCTTGAAGATGATATTAAGAATTATATTCTTATTGTATGGTTATGAAGGTTTGCCTCTCAAACCGTCTTACTCTTATTAGATGGGCTGCTGATCAACATTTGTTTTGGTCTTCAATTTCGTGGCATATTTTTGGCTGATCCACATTTTGTTTTAAATACTGAAAAGGTTGCATTCTCTTACCTTTTCTTTAAATTTCAGTTTTTACTTGTGATCTTGTTTTGGCTTTACTTATTGTGGGAAGGAATTTCTTGGCTTCAATTTCTTGTAACCTTTTTCTGTTATCTCTGTTCTTGCTTTTTTTCATTGTATTTTCTACTTTGATATGTTTGGATGCATCTCCGAAATATAATCTCTTATTTCCAATAATATAAAGTTATAATTTTTTTCTAGAGTGTATATATACATATATATATATACGTACATATACAAAGTGTTTAATTATTATTTAGCTTTCCACTGCTACTTTATTATGTAACAAGAAATTTAAAATAGGACCGATTCTTGAAATACCAAAAATCGTAACACTTAAACATCATGTTACATAAAATTTCTCATATATGACAGCATTATATTGAAATTTAAACTTCCTAAATTTTAAGTTTCAATATGTAAAGTTTAATTATTATATAGCATTCAAATCTGTCTTCCACATATTTTTGAATATTTTTTTTTAAATCTCTTTTTCAAAGAGTTGTACATTGTTCACAAATAAGTAATGCCGACCGCTACTGCATTGCTATCTGATAAGACTTATTGCTTATGTTTCCAGTGCCTCTGAAGAATCTCAAAATACGACCGACCCTTGAAATGGTAAAATGTAAATATCATGTTACATAAAATTTCCAATCTGTGGTTGCATTATGCTGAAATTTAAAGTTCTGGATGTTTAAATTTGCGAACAGTTCTATATTCATAGATAAAAATTAAATAAGCATCGATTTGATATAGAAATTAACAAACAAACATGCCTGCGGAAGCTTGAAATCCTTCGAAATGTTAAAAGTTAAAGCTCGACAGCTTCAGCTTTCCATTAGATTCAACTTGCTTAGAATTCAATCCGCAGAAAATTGCAAAAGCAAATAAACGAAGAGTGTCCAAGAAACTGCCCTTGTCTGCTGCGAAGGAACTAATGCAAAGTGAAAAGTGAAGGACATCTAAATAGAGCGCAGGATCGGTATATTCGCGCAGATAATTATATGCCTCAGCACTGCAATATGGAGGCCATTTCTACCACCTGCCACCATGAAGCCCTGATCAGGGAATGCCTTAACACAGTGCACCCGTCAATAGTTTAGTCAGGAGAAAACGGGGACTCTCGGCGCCGGACGGAACAATGGAAAGCCCCGGAATGGGAATATCCATTTGTCAGACAAATTTAAGATGAGTTCTTTTGAGTTCTTGTCGATAAAGACGCCTCCGGCGTAAAAATAATCTAGCTAAATTGTTGGAAGACTGTTACTGAATCATTTATTCGTTGATGTTGCTATTAGCTTATATTTGAGATGAATAGTATCGCGGGCACTGAATGGATTGAGACGATTGATATATTTATCAAACCGTCACTATTATACTATCAATATTGTTCTTAGATTTAATAGAATGCGCATGGTCACAATACCCGATAGGTACAACAAATAATTATAGAATGCTTTACAAAAACGATTGTGGAAATGAATAGTCCATAGTCCCAGAATAAATGGTCAGCGATAAAAAAAGCTTTGACCACAATTCATTATTTTTGAAAGAAAAAAAAAGGGAAGTGGACCATGAATTATTCATCTGCCAAAATCTTAGAAGCTAGCATGAGTGAGTCAGTCGTCTAATTTCATCATCTGTCTGAGGTTGATAGGGCTTATAACAGAAGAAGAGCCCTCAAAAATCTGGTCAACAATGATCCTATTAGCCTTTTCTGTGGGATGGTAACTGTCCCAGAACAAATAGGCATCCCTATTCGCACATAGGTTTGAGGCCCGAGTGCAAAGCCCTACGCCATTGTATCTTCCTTGTCCGCAACATGCATTTGTCATATCCACAAATCCTATTATTACAAACACCATGAGATTTAAAAGATATAAAAATTGTTAGAAACTGTTGTTAATTTTACCACTTCCTGTTAAGCCTCCTCATGCACGCAGTCTGCATGTTTCCCGTGTTTCAGTCTCCTCTTAGTCTGCATGCATAACTGCAGTTAAACATTTGCTTATCCTTCAGTCTTAGCTCAGTCCTCATTAGTTTATCTTTCAGTTTGATTTGTTTTCGAATTCTATTTATGTAGCTTGATCGTAGATCTTGAAGGCAGAATTAATAAAAATTAAAAATATCTTTTGATTGTCGTAGCAATCTGAATCTCTATTTTTTATTTTCTGTTTCTTGCTCTCTTCGTTAACCCTTCAAATTGGTATCAGAGCCACAAGATCGTGGTAGTAGCACAGCTTGGGGTAGCTTGTTGAAGCTACAGCCATTTGTGTCGCTGTTTGGAGAAAGAAGAAAAGCGCAGGGTAATAGTTTGTTGGAAAGCGCAGGTTTGTTAGAAAGCGCAAGCCGCGTATGCTAAATTGGTAGACAAACCCAAAGCATAGTCTCAAGCTAACCGACGTGCCCTGATCGAATCCCATGGAAAGGGCAGACTCCAGATCAGAATTTTTGAGCCAGTCCGTTGGAAGGAAGTGCCCAAGTGGAGACGTGAGAAAGAGCAGTCCAACGCATGAGAAAAGCTGATCGACTGGTCTGACCTATCGAAAATGAACCAGCAATACAACAATCTGGATTATCAAAATAGTCTTAGTCAGTGAGCGAATGGAACCAGTTTCTGCCTTTCTTTATTTAATGCCTGTGCATTTTTTTGTCTTGCAAGAATTGAGGGAGATCGTTGCTGTCCATTAAGAGCCAACCAGAAGAGCTATCAACTGAAGGAGATCATAGCAGCAGAATCCTGCAAGTCTTGAGACATGGCAACAAACAACCGCATTTCGCAGCTCCAGATTCACGTTTTCAATGGTAAGAATTGCGATTTTTGGGCAATTAAAATGAAAACATTATTTTGCTCACAATATGTTTGGGATTTGGTAGAAAATGGCTTTGTAGAACCATAGGATGAGGCCACCCATCAAGGATTAACTCGAGCACAAAAGGAAGAGCTGAAAGAGAACAAGAAAAAGGATGCAAAAGCTCTATTCCTAATCCAACAAGGAATGGATGAATCTATTTTTTCTCAAGTTGCAGCCGCAACGAGATCCAAGTTGGCATGGAAAATCTTAGAGACCACCTATAAAGGTAATACAAAGGTGAAAATAGCTAAATTGCAATCTCTTAGGAGAAATTTTGAAAATTTGCAAATGAATGATTCAAAGTCTATAGACCAGTTTATGGGTCAACTATTGAATATTGTGAGTCAAATTAAATCTAATGGAGAAAAAATAACAAATCAAAAGATCATAAAAAAAATACTCAGGGGTTTACCCAGCAAATTTGATGCAATAGTTGTAGCTATTGAGGAAACCAAAGATTTGGAACAGTTATCAGTAGATGATTTAATGGGATCTTTGTTAACACATGAATCCAGAATTAATAGGAATAACAATACTTCTTTTGAGAATGCTTTCAAGTCTCAGGTATCATTTGGCAGAGGAAGAGGAAGGTCAAACTTCAGAGGAAGAGGTAGAGGCAGAAATGGAAGGAACAATCCAGATCAAGGTGAAAATAATAATCAAAACTAAAAAAATAGAGGACGTGGCAACAATCACTTCCATCAAAATTCTCAAAGGTTTGATAAATCTAACATTCAATGTTATTACTACAAAAAATATGGACATTATGCAAGTAAATGCAGAAAGAAACAAGGAGATGCAGACAAGCAGAATGCTAATTACACAAATGAATCTAGTTCTAATTCTGGAAGCTTATTTCTCACTTGTCATGTTGCTCAAAAAAATGCTAGAGATATTTGGTTTTTAGATAGTGGATGCAGTAACCATATGATAGGGAATAAACAATTCTTTGCTAGTCTTGATGATTCCGTAAAATTTGAAGTGAAATTAGGAAATGATACCAAAGTGGATGTAATGGGTAAAGGAGTAATAAATGTTTTGGCAAAAATTGTGAAAGAAGATTTATTCTGGATGTTTATTTTGTACCTAGACTAAAGCATAATCTTATGAGTGTTGGACAGTTAGTACAGAAAGGTTATAGAGTATCTTTTATGGATAATGTTTGCACAATACTAGACAAATTTCTAAACGACAGGTTGATAGGAGAAGTGGAGATGACCAAGAATCGGATGTTCCCTCTTTGAATTCAGTGCATCCAAGGAGAAGAGAAAGCCCATTTCAAAACCATGCATCTACACAAATCATGGCTATGGCATTTAAGGTATGGACATTTACATTTTGGAGGTTTGAATTTGTTACAAAAGAAAAATATGGTGAAGGGATTACCACCAATAGAACGCTAGGAAGTTCATGTGAAAGTACTATTATGGCAAAATAGCATAAAGAGAGCTTTCCAGTAAGAGCCTCATATAGAGCAAAGGTAACATTGGAGCTAGTCCATAGTGATTTATGTGGACCAATGCAAATTCCACCATTTGAAGGTAGTTCTTATTTTCTAACCTTCATTGATGATTTTAGCAGAAAGACTTGGATATATTTTCTAAAAAATAAGTCTAAAGCCTTTCGAAAATTTAAAGAATTCAAGGCTATAGTTGAAAAGCAGAGTGGCCTTTACATCAAGGTACTTAGATCAGATAGAGGAGGTGAATATATGTCTAATGAATTTGAATATTTTTGCAGATATCATGGCATTAAAAGGCAACTGACTACAAGGTACACACGACAACAGAATGATGTAGCAGAAAGGAAGAATAGAATAATCATGGAGATGGCTAGAAGCATGTTGAAGGCCAAATATTTGTCAAATGAATATTGGGCAGAAGCAGTAGCATGTGCAGTATATATTTTGAATAGAAGCCCAACAAAGAGTGTCAGAGATCAATTTCTACAAGAAGCTTGGATTGGTAAGAAACATAGTGTACATCATTCCACAATTTTTGGTTGTATTGTATATTCTCTTATACCATCTAAATTGAGAAGAAAACTTGATGATAGAGGTGAGAAATGCATTTTTATTGGATATAGTGAAGAATCAAAGGCTTATAAGTTGTATAACCCTATTTCAAAGAAAGTTATTATTAGCAGAAATGTGGAATTTAAGGAAGAAGAAGCATGGGATGGAAGCATTGCTAAAACCATCACAATTGGAGCACCAACTCCCCAAAATGAAGAAGAATCTAAAAAACAAAATTTGCAAGGTGATCAATCCTCTCCACAAACAAGAACAAGCACTCCAATAAGAACACCTAGGAGCTTAGTACAAGGTGAATCATCTGGTCATGCATGTCATCCTACTCCCAATTCACAAGTAAGTGATGTATCAGATCCAACTCTTGCCACTTTAAGATCAAAACGTAAAGGCAAGAAAATGAGAAACTTGAATGATATTTATAAACAAGAAGAAGAGAAGTTAGATTTATGTTCAAATTTTTGCTCTTTTCTCTCATGATCCTATGTATTATGAAGAAGCAGTTAATGAGAAAAATTGGATAAAAGCAATGGATGAAGAGATGAATGCCATTGAGAGAAACCAAACATGGGATCTAATTAATCTATCTGAAGGTAAGGATTGCATAGGAGTCAAATGGGTTTATAAGATTAAATTTGATGCAAAAGGAAAGGTTGAAAAGCACAAGGCAAGGTTAGTAGCAAAAGGTTTTGCACAAGAACATGTAATTGACTATAATGAAACATTTGCTCCAGTTGCCAGACTTGATACTATTAGAATCGCTTTAGCAATATCTGCACAAAATAATTAGAAAGTATATCAAATGGATGTCAAATCAGCTTTCTTGAATGGTTTCCTAGATGAAGAAGTGTATGTGAAACAACCACCAGGTTATGATGTGCATGGACATGAAGAACAAGTCTACAGATTGAAGAAGGACCTCTATGGTCTCAAGCAAGCACCAAGAGCTTGGTATAGTAGGATTGATTCATACATGACAAACAATGGATTCAACAGAAGCAATAGTGAGCCTACATTTTACACAAAAATCAACAAAGAAGGTCAGATTTTGATTGTGTGTTTGTATCTTGATGATTTTATTTTCACTAGAAATTTGTCTATAGCGACATTTAAATCAGTAATGAAGAAAGAATTTGAAATGACTGATTTGGGATTAATGAAGTATTTTTTGGCCATTGAAGTTGTATAATCTGAGAAGGGAATTTTTATTTGTCAAACTAAATATGCAAATGATGTGTTAAGGAGGTTTAAGATGTTGAATTGTAAATCGTCACCTACACCAGTTTCTATAGGGACCAAAATTAGCAAAGAAGACAAAGGATCTAATGTTGATTCTAAAATGTTTAAAAGACTAGTTGGTAGTTTGATGTGTCTTACAGCTACAAGACCAAATATAATGTATGTGGTTAGTTTAATCTCTAGATTCATGGAATCACCAAAAGACTCACATTGGCAAGTTAGAAGGAGGATATTGAGATATGTGGTAGGAACAACAAAATATAGAATTTTATATTCCACAACTAATGATTTTGGTTTGATTGGCTATACCGATAGTGATTTTACAAGTAGCATTGATAATAGGAAGAGTAATTCTAGACATGCCTTTCTTTTTGGAATAGGTGTGGTCACATGGGCATCTAAAAAGCAACCTATAGTGACACTTTCATCAGCTAGAGTAGAGTATATAGCAGCCACATCAGCAACATGTCAAGCAACTTAGATGAGGAGAGTATTGACAGATTTATTACAAGCACAGGAGGAGTCAACACCAATCTTTTGTTACAACAAATCAACAATTTCATTGTCAAAAAATCATGTTTTTCACAAGAGGAGCAAACACATTGATACAAGATTCTATTTCATCAGAGAGTTAGTGAACAATGGAGAAATCTATTTGGATTTCTGCAGATCTAAAGACCAATTGGCAGATATATTCACAAAGGCATTGGCAAAAGAGAGTTTTGATTATATAAGACAAAACTTAGTCATTGTAAATGTTGAAGTAGTTAGTGGTAGAAATTAAGGGGGATTGTTAGAAACTATTGTTAATTTTACCACTTTCTATTAAGCCTCCTCATGCACGTACTCTAAATGTTTCCCTTGTTTCAGTCTCCTCTTAGTTTGCATGCATAACTGCAGTTAAACATTTGTTTATCATTCAGTCTTATCTTATTCTACATTAGTTTATCTTTCAATTTGATTTGTTTTCTAATTCTATTTATGTAGCTTGATAACAGATTTTGAAGAAAGAATTAATAAAAATTAAAAATAGCTCTTTTAATTGCCGTACCAATCTGAATCTCTAGTTTTTATTTTCTATTTCTTGTTCTCTTTGTTAACCCTTCAAAAATTCTAAATATATATATATTAAAGAGAAGAGAGATGATGTTTTGATGTTATCATATGCTGCAGGGTTTTTGAATATGCCCATATTCATCAACTCGCTGTCGACGAAGGTGAAGACCTGAGCAGAATCCTCATGGTTTAGTCAATTTACAACAGATCTTAGTTGTGATTAAAAAGTGAAGTAGTTCACTATAGATCTTTAGCGCATTTGCCATTGTGAGACCTGGTCACCTTCACTCGTGGATCACAACCCAATGGACCTGTTGACGTAACCAACACCCTTCGACCTCCGAACTCATACAGTTGTTGCATAACAAAATAATCATACTAAGCATAAATATTTCAAAATTATTGAATCTGCAAATATATTTATAGAGTATTTTATGATTTACTTTTTTTTAAGTAGATTTTTGTTGAAAAGTGATGTTGAAGTGTAGTTCACTCAGTTCTATTTTTAGACTATTAGCATAAATTGATTTTGCATGAATAGTTTTTTGTAGAGCTAAATTTAGACAGTGAGTTAATTTTTAGTTGATATATTTTATACAAAAAATAAAGCCTTAGAAAGGCTAGAGTTAGTTTTAGTTGCTATTACATACAAATTATTATTTAGATAAATTTCAAAATATTCTATTCAATAATTAGAAAAGTATGTTCACATGCAATTCTATTAATACATTGCAATTGATCTTTATTTTCAAGAAGAAGGAGAATGGTTCTAATTTTTTGAAGTATTTGTTTATTTTTGCAACTCTTATCTCTTCTGTATTATGAATATTATATATATTTGGCTATGATTTAATTTTATTTAAAAATTCTACATTTGGTATTGGAGTAGGTATTTTTCTTTTGGGTTAAAGATTTAGTAGTTGGAATTTTGCCAAAAAATTTATCATGTCAAATTCTAACTCCTTACCCATTCTAGAATTTTATTGAAATGAGTATGATTATTAATGTATCAAAATGATGACTTTTTTGATAGCAAAAGATTTGTGGGAGATTATTGAATTAGGTTATTCAGATCCAGTTGATTGGAATGCCCTCATAACAAATGATAAAACAACTAAGAAGGTTAAGAAGAAGAATGCTCAAGCCTTATTTCATTTTCAAATAGCTCTAGATAAGAGCCTATTTCCATGAATTGCAAGAGAAAAGACAACAAAGGATGCTTCGAAGACTCTAAAAGAAGCTTACCAAGGTAGTGATCAAGTCAAAGTTGTCAAGTTACAAATATTAAAGAGAGAATTCAAGAATTTAAAGATGCAAGAAGCTGAAAGTGTGAGTACCTATTGTGTCAGAGTAAAAGATCTAGTCAATAAGATGGCTACACTTAGTGAAATTGTGAACAATGAGGTTGTGATCAAAAGGGTGTTGAGGACTCTCACACCAAGGTGGAGCCATGTTGCCATAATCATAGAAGAAAGCAAGAATTTGTCTACCCTTTAATTCAATCATCTAGTTGGATTTTTGATGTCTCGTGAAGAAAGATTGAGAGATTCATTTGGAGAAAGTGATGAGAAAGCCTTTCCCTCCAAATTACAAATCACAAATAATGAAGATGCCAATTGTAGCATCAAAATTAATCAAGGCTAAGGTAGAGGTCAAAATCAAAATTATTCAAGAGAAAATAGAGGTAGAGGTAGTTTTCTAGGAAGAGGTGGTTTCAGAGGAAGAGGTAGAGGCTGATTTGATAAAAGAAATATCCAGTGTTATCATTGTAAAAGGTATGTCCACTTTAATTATGAGTGTAGATTAAAAGAAGGTATTAATTTTAAAAGTGTTCATTATGCTAAAGAAGGTGATGAGAATCCTCCAGATAATTTATTTTTATCTTATGACAAAGCTGAAAATATTTCTAAAGATGTTTGGTATTTAGATTCAGGGGTTCTAACCACATGTCAAGGAATGAAAAACTTTTTTCTATAATGGATAAAAATTTTAAATCCATTATCAAAATTGGTGATGACAAGTCATTGTAGGTTGCTGCAAAAGGAGCTATGGAAGTCCATACAAAATAAGGTATGAAGAGTGTTAAAGACATTTATTACACTCCAAATTTAAATCATAATTTGTTGAGTGTTGAATAATTATATGAGAAGAATTATAAATTTGTATTTGAAAATCAACAATGTATAATTTATGATAAGAATCAATGAAATAAGGTGGTAATAGTTGTGCCTATGACAAAGAGTAGGACGTTTCCATTGAAGTATGGTGAACATAATAAGAACCTTGTCAATATGGCATATGAGGATACAAGTTGGTTGTGGCATCTCAGGTATGGGCATTTAAATTTTCATAGTTTGAAAATTCTAACATCAAAAACATTAGTTTATGGTTTGCCTAAGGTTGAAGAGCACAAGAAAGTTGTGAATGATGTGCTAAAGGAAAACATGCAAGAGAGAAATTTCCAAAAGGCAATGCATGGAGGGCCCATTATCCACTCCAGTTCGTTCATTCAGACATTTGTGGTCCTATGTAGACAAAGAGTTTGGGTATGTCATCATATTTCATTACTTTTATTGATAATTATTCACGACGGTGTTGGGTTTATTTTTTGAAGACCCAAGGTGAAGCTCTTGAGACATTCAAGAGGTTTAGAGCCTTTGTAGAAAATGAAAAAGGGTGCAAAATCAAATGCTTAAGGACTGATCATGGAGGAGAATTTTGTTCAAAATCCTTTCAAGGTTATTGTGATATGCATGGCATTAAAAGACAACTCACCACTACATACACAGCTCAACAAAATGGTGTAGCTGAAAGGAAGAATCGTACAGTGGTGGAGATGGCATGAAGCATGCTACAAACAAAGGGATTAAGTAATTCTTTTTATGGAGATGCAGTTGCTACAAAAGTATACATCCTCAATCGAAGTCCCACTAGTGCAATTGATAGGATGACTCCTTATGAAGCCTGGTATGTGAAAAAACCAAATGTTAATTATTTCAAAATTTTTGGTTGCTTAGCCTATGTTCATGTTCCTGAACAAAAGAGGAAAAAGTTAGATCCCAAAAGTGAGTCATGTATTTTTGTTGGATATAGTGAGGAAAGTAAGGCTTATAGGTTATATAATCCTCTCACTAATAAGCTTATTGTGTCAAGAGATGTGATTTTTTATGAAGGTGGAATTTATGGTAATCAAAAAGGCCATATAGAGAAGTCAAAATCTATTTTAAATGAAGTTATTATGGATGATATTGATCATGGGTAGCCCACTAATATTTCTATTTCAAGTGTTACAAATCCACCAAGTAACCCCTCATCTAGTTGTTCAATTCCAAGTGTAAGTCCAAATTCAAGTCCTAGTTCGGCAAGGAAGGTAAGAAGATTGAGTGAAAATTATCAAAGGAGTTCAAATCAAGCACATGAAGAAAATCCAAGAGGTGAGACACTAAATTTTGCTTTACTTACCAAGGCTGATTTTGAACCATCATGTTTTGAAGATGCATATTCTAATGAGGTTTCGATGCAATCAATGCAAGAAGAGATGGATTCTATTCACAAGAATGATACTTTGGAGCTTACAAAGCTTCCACATGACAAGAATAAGATTGACACCAAATGGGTCTACAAGACTAAGTGTAACAGTGATGGAAGTGTTGAAAGGCATAAGGCGAGATTAGTTGCTAAAGGCTTCACACAAAAGTATGGCATTGATTATGAAGAGACATTTGCACTAGTAGCAAGACAAGAGACCATTAGAATGTTGATTTTATCAGCAGCTCAAAAGAATTGGAGCATCCATCATATGGATGTAAAAAGTGCCTTCTTGAATGGGTACTTAGAAGAAGAAGTATATGTGGAACAGCCATAAGGTTTTGAAGTGCAAGGAAAAGAAAATCATGTCTACAATTTAATAAGACTTTGTATGGCCTCAAACAAGCACCAAGAGCATGGCATGCTAGGATTGATGGATATTTTCAAGAGAATAGCTTTCAAAGAAGTAAGAGTGAACCTACCCTTTACTACAAACAAGAAGGTAATGATATTCTGATTGTAAGTTTGTATGTTGATGACTTATTGCATATGGGTAGCAGTTCTATGATGAAGGATGAATTCAAAATTTTCATGATGAAAGAATTTGAGATGAAATATTTAGGCCTTATGAAATATTTTTTAGGAATGGATGTTTATCAAAGGGAGAATAAAATTTTCATTTGTCAAACAAAGTATGCTAAAGATATGTTGAAGAAACTTGATATGGTTGATTGTAAACTAGTCTCTACTCTAGTTGCTCATGGAGTTGTGTTGTGTAGAGATGATGGTGCTGAAAGAGTTGATGAGACAACCTATAGAAGTATTATCAGAAGTTTAATATTTCTAACTCACACAAGACCTGATATTGCTTATTCAGTTTCACTTATTTCAAGGTACATGACAGAGCCATCAAAAATACATATGAAGGCAGCCAAGAGAATTTTGAGGTATGTGAAAGGCACTCTAGATTTTGGTATTCATTACTACACTTCTAAAAGGTTCAATCTTGTTGGTTTTAGTGATTCTGATTGGGGAGGTAGTTTGGTTGACTTAAAGTCAACATCTGGGAATTATTTTTCTTTTGGTTCTAGTTTGATTACTTGGAGCTCAAAGAAGCAAAGTATAGTTGGCCTTTCTTCTACAAAAATAGAGTATGTTGTAGTCACTTTAGCAGGGACACAAGCATTATGGCTTAGAAAACTTCTTGAAGAAATTGGAGAGATTCAAGTTCAGCCCATAGTTATTATTTGTGATAATATTAGTGCTATTAAATTGGCCAAGAATCCAGTCCATCATAGCAAGACAAAACATATTGGTTTAAAGCATCATTTTATTCGAGATTTAGTGAAGATGAAGGTAGTAGAATTGAAATACATTAACAAAAAAGAACAATTGGTAGATATCTTCATGAAAGTAGTTGCAATAGATTAGTTTTTGACACTCAGAGATCAAATTATGAGCCCGTTCAGCGTCAAGGGGGAGTATGTTGAAAAGTGATGTTGAAGTGCAGTTCACTCAGTTCTATTTTTAGACTATTAGTGTAAATTTAGTTTGCATGAACAGTTTTTTGTGGAGCTAAATTTAGACAGTTGGTTAATTTTTAGTTAATATATTTTTTAGAAAAAATAAAGCCTTAGAAAGGCTAGAGTGAGTTTTAGTTTCTATTACATGCAAATTATTATTTAGATAAATTTAAAATATTTTATTCAATAATTAGAAAATCATATTCACATGCAATTCTATTAATACATTGTAATCGATCTTTATTTTCAAGAAGAAGAAGGAGAATGATTCTAAGTTTTTGAAGAAGTATTTTTTATTTTTGCAACTCTTATCTCTTCTATATTATGAATATTACATATATTTGGCTATGATTTAATTTTATTTAAAAATTCTACAATTTTGTTGTTCTATCTTTTATTAAATGGTAACCACAGCGAGAGGCTAGCCTTAAATAATGATGAAGAAATTTACCCTAAGATATTTTGCATATTTTGAAACTATAAAGTGTGTGTAATCTGGTAATCTATACTACAGAGATCTAAGTGAAATAGGAGTGAGATAGTAATTGTTGATGTAATCATTTCCTCCAAGGGTAAATGACATGAGAGCCTCTACAACAAGTCTATCAGTCTGAGCACGTCCCACTATCTGTGCCACCCTATTTTTATATTGTACAAAGTAATGGAACTACTGAGGTATCCTTATAATAGTGAGCTACACGCATAAACATAAACACCCTTAGACATTTTGATGATTGAAAAATAGAACCAGATCAAAATAATAACAATCAAAATCATTCGTACGAATTGGAATCCCATGTCGTTCAAAATCCCAATGACTGCTGAAGCAAAATTGGCACCCATTAGCAATGCATCCCTGTTTAGAGAAGGACTCAAATATGGTAGCATGGATTCTGCCCCTAACTTCTTGCTTGCAATTCAAACAATAATTTTTCATTAGCAACGATGTCAAATATTTGAACTGTGTAGAATAACATGCTAAACTACACAAATAAATTGGACACCCATTCCCATAAACTGAAATAAGACACCCTAATTATTAAGGTTAATTGTAATATATAGGTCAAGGGAAATTTATATGACTTATTAATGAAATATGCTAGATTGAGCCCATTTGAAAATTATCTGGTAGCTGTATGAGTGGGATACTCTACTCCATAGGGATAGCTATCTGCTCTAGCAGTGGTTGGTGATAACATAAAATAGAGCAAATAACATAGAAAATAAGAACTTAAACAAATTGCTACAACAATTCTTGAAAAAGAAATTTTTATTGATCTTCTTTTTCCTTGCTTACAATGTTGTGCCAAAGGCATCTATAAATAGATTTGAAAGCAAAAAATAACTGAAACTAAACTGATTGCTTAACTAATCCTTAACTAATTTTCTAAATGCTTAAATAACTGATTTTTAACTGCTTAAACTGACTGATCTCTAACTGCCAGTTAACTGTTGTGCATGCATGCATAGGACGGAGGTGGAACAAGCAGTTAAGTTTTGGATGGAGAAATTATCTCTAGTTCATCTTGAGTTTCTAACACTCCCCCTTAATTTCTACCACTAACAACTTCAACATTTACAATGCCTAAATTTTGTCTTAAATAATCAAAGGTCTCCTTTGCTAATGCCTTTGTGAATATATCTGCCAGTTGATCTTCAGATCTGTAGAATTCTAGATGGATTTCTCCATTGTTCACTAACTCTCTAATAGAGCGAAATCTTGTATCAATGTGTTTGCTCCTCTTGTGAAAAACATGATTTTTTGACAATGTAATTGTTGATTTGTTGTCACAAAAGATTGGTGTTGACTCCTTCTATGCTAGTAATAAATATTTCAATATTCTCCTCATCCAAGTTGCTTGACATGCTGCTGATGTGGCTGCTATATACTCTACTTCAACTAATGAAAGTGTCATTATAGGTTGCTTTTTGGATGCCCATGTGACCACACCTGTGCCTAAAAGAAAGGCATGTCCAGAAGTACTCTTCTTATCATCAATGCTACCTACAAAATCACTATCAATAAAACCAATCAAACTAAAATCGTTAGCTTTGGAATATAAAATTCCATATTTTGTAGTTCCTACCACATATCTCAATATCCTTTTTCCAACTTGCCAATGTGATTCTTTCAGTGACTCTATGAATCTAGAGATTAGACTGACCCCATACATGATATCTGGTCTTGTAGCTGTAAGATACATCAAACTGCCAACTAGTCTTTTGAATGTTGTAGAATCAACATTAGATCCTTTGTCTTCTTTGCTAAGTTTGGTCCCTGTAGCTACTGGTGTAGGTGTTGATTTACAATTCAGCATCTTAAATCTCCTTAACACATCTTTTGCATATTTAGTTTGACAAATAAAAATTCTTTTCTCTGATTGTACGACTTTTATGCCCAAAAAGTACTGCATTAATCCAAAATCTGTCATTTCAAATTCTTTTTTCATTTCTAATTTAAATGTGTTTACAAACAAATATTCAGGAAAAATCAAATCAACATACAAACACACAATCAAAATCTGACCTTCTTTGTTGATATTTGTGTACAAAGTAGGCTCACTATTGCTTTTGCTAAATCCATTGTTTATCATGTATGAATCAATCCTGCTATACCATGCTCTTGGTGCTTGCTTGAGACCATAAAGGGCCTTCTTCAATCTAAAGAATTTTTCTTCATTTCCTTGTACTTCATAACCTGTGGGCTATTTCACATACACTTCTTCATCTAGAAAACCATTCAAGAAAGCTGAAATTACATCCATTTGATATACATACCAATTATTTTGAATAGCTATTGATAAAACCATTCTAACAGTATCCAGTCTAGCAACTGGAGCAAATGTTTCATTATAGTCAATTCCATGTTCTTGTGCAAAACCTTTTGCTACTAACCTTGCCTTGTGTTTTTCAACATTTCCATCTACATCAAATTTAGTCTTATAAACCCATTTGACTCCTATGCAATCCTTACCTTCAGGTAGATAGTTAGATCCCATGTTTGATTTCTGTCAATAGCATTCATTTCTTCATCCATTGCTTTTATCCAATGTTCCTCATTAACTGCTTCTTCATAACACATAGGATCATGAGTGAAAAGAGAAAAGTTTGAAACCAAATCTAATTTCTCTTCTTCTTGATTATAAATCTCATTCAAATTTTTCATTTCCTTACCTTTAAATCTTGATCTTAAAGTAGCAAGAGTTGGATCTGATTCATCACTTACTTGTGAATTTGGGGTAGGATGACATGCATGACCAAATGATTCACCTTATTCAAACCTCCTAGGTGTTCTTATTGGAGTGCTTGTTCTTGCTTATGAAGAGGATTGATCTCCTTGCAAATTTTGTTCTTCAGATTCTTCTTCAATTTGAGGAATTGGCACTCCAATTGTGACGGTGCTACCATCCCATGCTTCTTCTTCCTTAAATTCAACATCTCTGCTAATAATCACTTACTTTGAAATGGGGTTATAAAACTTATAAGCCTTTGATTCTTCACTATAGCCAATAAAAATGCATTTCTCACCTCTATCGTCAAGTTTTCTTCTCAATTTAGATGGTATAAGAGAATATGCAATACAACCAATTTTTTTGAAATGATGTACACTATGTTTCTTACCACTCCACGCTTCTTGTAGAATTCGATCTCTGACACTCTTTCTTCGGCTTCTATTCAGAATATACACTGCACATGCTATTGCTTCTACCTAATATTCATTTGATAAGTGTTTGCCTTTCAACATGCTTGTTGCCATCTCGATGATTGTTCTATTCTTTCTTTCTGCTACACCATTCTGTTGTGGTGTGTACCTTGTAGTTAATTGCCTTTTGATGCCATGATACCTGCAAATTTTTTGAAATTGATTAGACATATAGTCACCTCCTCTATCTGATCTAAGTACCTTGATGTAACGGCCACTCTATTTTTCAACCATTGCCTTAAATTCTTTAAAATTTTCAAAGGCTTCAGACTTATTTTTGAGAAAATATATCCACGTCTTTCTGCTAAAGTCATCGATGAAGGTTAGAAAATAAGTACTACCTCCAAATGATGGAGTTTGCATTGGTCCACATAAACCACTATAGATGAGCTCCAATATTACCTTAGCTCTATATGAGGCTCCTACTGGAAAGCTCTCTATGTGTTGTTTTGTTAGAATACAACTTTCACATGAACTTCATGACCTTTCTATTGGTGGTAAACCCTTCACCATATTTTTCTTCTACAACAAATTCAAACCTCCCAAATGTAAATGTCCATACCTTAAGTTCCATAGCCATGATTGGTCTAGCTGCATGGTTTTGAAGTGGGCTTCCTCTTCTCCTTGGATACATTGAATTCGAAGAGGGAACATCTGATTCTTGGTCATCTCCACTTTTCCTATCAACCTGTCACTTGGAAACTTGTCTAGTATTGTGCAAGCATTATCTATAAAGGATACTCTATAACCTTTTTGTACTAACTGTCCAATACTCATAAGATTATGCTTTAGTCTAGGTACAAAATAAACATCAGGTATAAACCTTCTCTCACCATTTTTGCCAAAACATTTATTACACCTTTACCCATTACATCCACTTTGATATCATTTCCTAATTTAACTTCAGATCTTATAGAATCATCAAGACTAGCAAAAAATTCTTTATTCCCTGTCATATGATTACTGCATCCACTATCTAAAAACCAAATATCTCTAGGCTTTTCTTGAGTAATATGACAAGTGAGAAATAAGCTTCCGGGATTAGAACTAGATTCACCTGTGTAATTAGCATTTTGCTTGTCCACATATCCTTGTTTTCTTCTGAAGTCACTTGCATAATGTCCATATTTCTTGCAATAATAACATTGAATATTAGATTTATCAAACCTCTATGAACTTTGTTGGAAGTGATTGTTACCATGGCCTCTACTGCTATAGTTTTGATTACTGTGTTCACCTTGATCTGGATTGTTCCTTCTAGTTCTGCCTCTACCTCTTCCTCTGAAGTTTGACCTTGCTCTTCCTCTTCCTCTGCCAAATGATACCTGTGACTTGAAAGCATTCTCAAGAGAAGTATTGTTATTCCTATTCATTCTGGATTCATGTGTTAACAAAGAAACCATTAATTCATCTACAGATAACTATTCCAAATCCTTGGTTTCCTCAATAGCTACAATTATTACATCAAATTTACTGGGTAAACTTCTGAGTATCCTTTCTATAATCTTTTGATCCATGATAGTTTCTCCATTAGATCTAATTTGATTCACTATATTCAACACTTGACCCATAAACTTGTCTGTAGACTCTGAATCATTCATTTGCAAATTTTCAAAACTTCACCTAAGAGATTGCAATTAGCAATTTTTACCTTTGTATTACCTTTATAGGTATTCTCCAGTATTTTCTATGCCTCTCTGGATCTCGTTGCTGCTGCAACTCTGGAAAAAATCAATTCATCCAGTCCTTGTTGGATTATAAATAAAGCTTTTGCATCTTTTTTCTTATTCTCCTTGAGCTCGTCCTTTTGTACTCGAGTTAATGTTAGATGGGCTGCATCGTCCTATGGTTCTACAAAACCACTTTCTACCAAATCCCAAACTTCTTGTGAGCAAAACAATGATTTCATATTTATTTCCCAAAAATCATAATTCTTACCATTAAAAATAGGAATTTGAGGCTAAGAAATACTATTATTCGTTGCCATGTCTCACGATGAAATGACTAGATAGGCTGTTTGGATGGCTTTCTAGTTTGCTATTTCAGAACATAGTCACCAACGTCAGTGGGTCTGTCGAGGTCGATCAGGTAAATAGTGTTGATGTCAATTGAGTTGTTGATGTCGATCACACTCCCTGCTAGCTCACTCTTGTGCTCCCACAAATAGGCACACTTTTGGAGACTGTTGTTGTGATTCTTCTTCTTACTGGGTTTGCTGACTTCCCAACCAGGTGCTTCTCCTTGTTTGCTCTGCTCTTCCTTACCAGGCTCTGATACCAATTTGATAACACAAAATAAAGCAAATAACATAGAAAATAAGAATTGAAACAAATTGCTATAGCAATTCTTGAAAAAGAATTTTTTATTGATCTTCTTTTTCCTTGCTTACAATGCTGCACCCAAGGCATCTATAAATAGATTTGAAAGCAAAAAATAACTGAAACTAAACTGATTACCTAACTGATCCTTAACTAATCTTCTAACTGCTTAACTAACTGATTGTTAACTGCTTGAACTGATTAATCTCTAACGGTCAGTTAACTACTATGCATGCATGTGTAGGAGGGAGGTGGAACAAGTAGTTAAGTTGTGGATGGAGAAATTATCTCCAGTTCATCTTGAGTTTCTAATAGTTGGAAGATAATTGTTGTTGCCACTGTCAACCAATGAATCTCCAAACACAACGTATGCTGGAGCTGCTTTCACATGACAGCAGCATTAGCAGCATAATATGATGATGACCAAACCAACAAACGAAGCTACCAACATTCCCTTTCACATTAATATTTTTTTGAAATGAAATCGGTACACATCATTATATATAAAATAAATTTGTCAAACTCAAGATTTGTTAACCACTCTCCTAATCTCAAAGTGTGGGGTGTGCTGACACTTGCCATTTAAAGTGGTCACAATCTGTAAAGCAACAATGGCCAACTGTTGTATGATTATTTCCACGTGGCACTGACGCTCACATGGGAAACAACTTTACTACCCAACTGAGATACTCTCTAGCTTAAATTTGACGATCAATCTTTCCCCTCAAAGTAAAATATTTATTACGACCGTTCATCCTTAAAAAGAAGGAAACATCAAAATACTAAATAAATACATATTGATTATAATATTTATAATATATTTATAATCTTTGAAAAATTTTGAAAGTTGCTGAGAAATCTCCTCTTCAATCTGACAAGAGATTCAAAAAATAAATTACCATATTTTACAACTAACAAGTTAAAAACAAATGTTGTGGAATTTAACTCAATACATACGCCTCTTGAATTGTTGCTTCGACTAAAATTTATATCATTGCAATTTTCTTCCCTATAAATATCAGTGTTTGGCTGGTATTAATGACACCAGACTATGAAATCTAATTTCTAATAAGGATTTATTGATGGGCCACTATATTTATTGATCACTTTTTGGCACAATCTATTGCAAGCTTTAAGAGTGTTCGGTGCTTGTAACGCTTCGAATAGCTGGGGTCTTTTTTTTTTTTGAGTGTTTGGTGCTTGCTACACTTTGAGAGTAGCAACACAAGGCCAGTAAAACATTGTGGAGCATAAAAAAATATAACAAAAAATAACACATGACCAGATTGCTATGGCAATTAAAGAAAGAATTTTTATCTTTATTACTTTTCTCTGTCCAAAGACTGCGAACTTGGCTTATAAAAATAGAGATGAAGATAAATCAAAATAAAAGATAAATTAATGCATGATAACTAACCTAAGCTAAGACTGAAAGGTAAACTAATTTTTTAATTGCAGGTGTGCATGCAGACTGAGGAGCAAAAACAACATGCATAAGGATGCTTAATGGCATGCATGAGGGAAGAGAACAGTTAGTAGGAGAAATTATCTCCAGTTTCTAACACTCCCCCTTAATTTCCACCACTAACTACTTCAACATTTACAATGCCTAAAATATGTCTTAGATAATCAAAACTCTCTTTTGCTAATGCCTTTGTGAATATCTCTACCAATTGGTCTTCAGATCTACAGAATTCCAAATGGATTTATCCATTGTTCACTAACTCTATGATAAAATGAAATCTTGTATTAATTTGCTTGCTCCTCTTGTAAAAAACATGAATTTTTGACAATGCAATTGTTTATTTGTTGTCACAAAAGATTGGTGTTGACTCCTTCTGTGCTTGTAATAAATCTATCAATACTCTCCTCATCCAAGTTGCTTGACATGTTGTTGATGTGGTTGCTACATATTCTACTTCAGCTGATGAAAGTGTCACTATATGTTGTTTTTTGGATGCCCATGTGACCACACCTATTCCAAAAAGAAAGGCATGTCCAGAAGTAGTTTTCCTATCATCAATGCTACCTAAAAAATCACTATCAGTATAACCAATCAAAAAACAATCATTAGCTATGGAATATAAAATTCCATATTCTATTGTTCTTGCCACACATCTTAATATCCTCTTTCCAACTTGTCAATGTGAGTCTTTTGGTGACTCCATGAATCTAGCTATTAAACTGAACCCATACATGATAACTAGTCTTGTAGCTGTAAGATACATCAAACTACCAACTAGTCTTTTGAATGTTGTAGAATCAACATTAGACCCTTTGTCTTCTTTGCTAATTTTGTTCCATGTTGCAACTGGTGTAGGTGTTGATTTACAATTCAACATCTTAAACCTCCTTAACACATCCTTTGCATATTTAGTTTGACAAATAAAAATTCCCTTCTCAAATTGTATAACTTCAATGCCCAAAAAGTACTTCATTAATCCCAAATCTGTCATTTCAAATTCTTTCTTAATTGTTGATTTAAATATGTCTATAGACAAATTTCCAGTGAAAATCAAATCATCAACATACAAACACACAATCAAAATCTGACCTTCTTTGTTGATTTTTGTGTATAATGTAGGCTCACTATTGCTTCTGTTGAATCCATTGTTTGTCATGTATGATTCAATCATGCTATACCATGCTCTTGGTGCTTGTTTGAGACCATAGAGGGCCTTCTTCAATTTGTATACTTTTTCTTCATGTCCATGCACTTCATAACCTGATGGCTATTTAACATACACTTCTTCATCTAGGAAACCATTCACAAAGCTGATTTGACATCCATTTGACATACTTTCTAATAATTTTGTGCAGCTATTGCTAAAACCATTCTAATAGTATCAAGTCTAGCAACTGGAGCAATGTTTCATTATAATCAATTCCATGTTCTTGTGCAAAACCTTTTGCTACTTACCTTGCTTTGTGTTTTTCAACCTTTCCTTCTACATCAAATTTGGTCTTATAAACCTATTTGACTCCTATGCAATCCTTACCTTCAAGTAGATTAATTAGATCCCATGGTTGGTTTCTCTCAATGGCATTCATCTCTTCATCCATTGATTTTATCCAATGTTCGTCATTAACTGCTTCTTCATAATGCATAGGATCATAAGAGAAAAGAGCAAAATTTGAACATAAATCTAACTTCTCTTCTTCTTGTTTATAAATCTCATTCAAGTTTCTCATTTTCTTACCTTTAAGTTTTGATCTTAAAGTGGCAAGAGTTGGATCTGATTCATCACTTACTTGTGAATTGGGAGTAGGATGACATGCATGACCAGATGATTCACCTTGTGCTAAGCTCTTAGGTGTTCTTATTGGAGTGCTTGTTCTTGCTTGTGGAGAGGATTGATCACCTTGCAAATTTTTTTCTTCAGATTTTTCTTCATTTTGGGGAATTGGTGCTCCAATTGTGATGACTTTATCAATGCTTCCATTCCATGCTTCTTCTTCCTTAAATTCCACATCTCTTCTAATAATCACTTTCTTTGAAATGGGGTTATACAACTTATAATCCTTTGATTCTTCACTATAGCCAATAAAAATGCATTTCTCACCTCTATCATCAAGTTTTCTTCTCAATTTAGATGGTATAAGAGAATATGCAATACAACAAAAAAATTTGAAATGATGTACACTATGCTTCTTACCACTCCAGGCTTCTTATGGAATTCAATCTCTGACACTCTTTGTTGGGCTTCTATTCAAAATATATACTGCACATGCTACTGCTTCTATCCAATTTTCATTTGACAAATGTTTGGCCTTCAACATGCTTCTAGCCATCTCCATGATTGTTCTGTTATTCCTTTCTGCTATGGTGCGTACCTTGTAGTCAGTTGCCTTTTAATGCAATGATATCTGCAAAAATATTGAAATTCATTAGACATATATTCACCTCCTCTATTTGATCTAAGTACCTTGATGTAAAGGCCACTCTGCTTTTCAACCATAGCCTTGAATTCTTTAAATTTTCCAAAGGCTTCAGACTTAATTTTTATAAAATATATCCAAGTCTTTCTACTAAAATCATCAATGAAGGTTAGAAAATAAGAACTACGTCCAAATGATGGAATTTTTATTGGTCCACATAAATCACTATGGACTAGCTCCAATATTACCTTTGCTCTATATGAGGCTCCTACTAGAAAACTCTCTCTATGTTGTTTTTCTAGAATGCAACTTTCACATGAACTTCTTGGCTGTTCTATTGGTGGTAATCCCTTCACCATAATTTTATTTTGTAACAAATTCAAACCTCCAAAATGTAAATGTCCATACCTTATGTGCCATAGCCATGATTGGTCTATATGCATGGTTTTGAAGTGGGCTTCCTGTTCTCCTTAGATGCACTGAATTTGAAGAGGGAACATCTGATTCTTGGTCATCTCCACTTTTCCTATCAACCTGTCATTTGAAAATTTGTCTAGTATTGCGCAAATATTATCCATAAAAAATACTCTGTAACCTCTCTGTACTAACTGTCCAACACTCATAAGATTATGCTTTAGTCTAGGTATAAAATAAACATCAGGAATAAACCTTCTTTCACCATTTTTTGCTTAAAAAATTATTACTCCTTTACCCATTACATCCACTTTGTAATCATTTCCTAATTTCACTTCAAATTTTACGGAATCATCAAGACTTGCAAAGAATTCTTTATTCCCTGTCATATGGTTACTACATCCACTATCTAAGAACCAAATATCTCTAGCATTTTCTTGAGCAACATGACAAGTGAGATTTAAGCTTCCAGAATTAGAACTTGATTCATTTGTGTAATTAACATTTTGCTTGTCCACATCTCCTTGTTTCTTTCTACATTCACTTGCATAATGTCCATATTTTTTGCAGTAATAACATTGAATGTTGATTTAACAAACCATTGTGAATTTTTCTGGAAGTGATTGTTTCCATGTCCTCTATTGTTGTAGTTTAGATTATTGTTTTCACCTTGATCTGGATTATTCCTTCTATTTTTGCCGCTACTTCATCCTCTGAAGTTTGACCTTCCTCTTCCTCTACCAAATGATACCTAAGACTTGAAATCATTCTCAAAAGAAGTATTATTATTCCTATTCATTCTCGATTTATGTGTTAACAAAGATCCCATTAATTCATCTACTGATAAGTGTTTTAAATTCTTGGTTTCCTCAATAGCTACAACTATTGCATCAAATTTGTTGGGTAAACTCTTGAGTATTTTTTCTATGATATTTTGATCTGTTATTGTTTGTCCATTAGATCTAATTTGATTCATGATATTCAATACTTGACCCATAAACTGGTCTATGGACTCTAAATCATTCATTTGTAAATTTTCAAAATTTCTCCTAAGAGATTGCAATTTAGCTATTTTCACCTTTATGTTACCTTTATAGATAGTCTCCAAGATTTTCCATGCCGACTTAGATCTTGTTGCAGTTGGAACTCTAGAAAAAATGGATTCATCCATTGCCTATTGGATCAACAATAGAGCTTTTACATCCTTTTTCTTGTTCTCTTTAAGCTCTTCCTTTTGTGCTCGAGTTAATGCTTGATGGGCAGCCTCATCCTGTGCTTTTACAAAGCCATTTTCTACCAAATCCCAAATATCTTGTGAGAAAAACAATGTTCTCATTTTAATTGCCTAAAAATCATAATTTTTACCATTAAAAATGGGAATTTGAAGCTTGGAAATGCTATTTTTTGTTTCCATGTCTCAAGACTTGTAGGATTTTGCTACTATGATGTCCTTTAGCTGGCAGCTCCTTTGGCTGGCTCTATTGACTACAACAATCTCCCTCAATATTTGAAAGACAAAAAATGCATAGGCATTAAATAAAGAAAGGTAAAAATTGGTTCCCTTTTCTCACTGGTGTGCAACACCTATCTCCTTTCTCTAGCAACGCTCTCTAACAAGCTATTAACCTTTCATAGTGATCGATTGTTGATAGAGATCCACTACCACTGTTGTTTATTTTACTATGATGTGGACTCTACTCAATATGAAAATATTGTGTCGTATTAATTTTTTTTCAAAATCTTGTAATATATTATTAATCTTGTTTCTTATTGACTAAATAAAAATAAGTTGATACATGGAATCACAATCACCTTCATAAAATATATGCTCTCTTTTTTAAAAAAATTGGATGCCACTTTGACATTCATCTCTTGCTGATGGTTAACATTAGAGCACTTTTGCTGACTAGGTGGTATCCTACAAACCTGCGCTCTTCTTCTTTCTCCAAATATCTCGGAAGTTGTGCTTCTACCACGATCTTTTGGCTTCAATACCAATATGTAGAAATAGAGAATAAAATAATGTAACATTAAATAACATAGGACCAAATTGCTACGGCAATCAAAGAAAGAATTTTTATTCTTATTATTTTTCTCTGTCCAAAGACTGCGAACTTGGCTTACATAAATAGAGATGAAGATAAATCAAACTAAAAGATAAACTAATTCATGCTAACTGAGCTAAGCTAAGACTGAAAGGTAAACTAATTGTTTAACTACAGGTGTGCATGTAGACTAAGGAGTAGAAACAACATGCATACTGCGTGCATGAGGAAGCTTAAAGGCATGCATGAGGGAAGAGAACAGTCACTAGGAGAAATTATCTCCAGTTTCTAATAGCTTTAAGAGTGTTTGGTGCTTGTAATGCTTTGAATAGCTAGGGTCTTCTTTTTTTGAGATACATGAATAGTTCATGAAACTAACATGTAAAGAGTAGCAACACAAGGCTAGTAAAACATTGAATATTATTAATGTTTGTTGCTATGCAAGACGTAATATTGTGGTACAATATTATGAATATTTTGTAGGACTAAGAAGAGCTTATGGGCTGTCATGAGTAATGGTCAACTTGTACTGATCAAGACAAAGTTATAAATGGATAGATAGAGAGAAAATTCTAAACATTGAACAAAATAATGTTGTTATATTATCTGATTTGCCTTTCAATATATTATATCAATTGCATCAATTACATATATTTTAAATAGAAATAAAAGTAAATTTGAGGTGGTTTTTAAGAGAAGAATTTAAGGTTGAGGGAAGTGTGGTATGGAGAATAGTCTTTTCCTCTTCTTTATTTCTAATTTAAAATGTAATCATTATTTTCTATTTTTACATACCATTAAAAAGATAAAACTGATGAAATGTGAGTGACCTGGACTCTAAAAATTAGACCTGAATGATTAATATTATCAATGTCATTGTTGCCATTAGCATTGGTAACCCTTATAATTTACTTTGAACAAATTGGGTTTTTTTTTTTTTTTTTTTTTGTTGAGAGGATTAAATTAATATGATCATTCATCTTAAACACAAGAATCACCATGCAAGGGCACTTTTAAATATGGTTGTTATTATATGGACATGTGAATGTGAGTAGGCAAGTCACTTGTAATGCATGGGTCAATCGATACGATATGAGGTATAGGGGAAGCCAAAGCAATGTGTTATAATATATTTCATGATATTATTTTCCATGTTTTAAATGTTGTATACAAACCACAAGTGCCACATTTTCTACCCACACATTTGTTACATTGTAATTAGCATTGGAAGACATAATGTTATGGTTGCGAAGGGTGCAATATGTTTGGAAATAGATGAAGAAAATATCCTTTCTAAATAAACAAATATTTTTTTCTTGCATAGACTACGAGAGTGTTTTCTATTTATATAGTTAGGAAGATATAATATAGGCAAGTCATGTTACAGGATTGCCTTAACTAATAGTAGCCTTTGTGTTTCTAGCTGACGTGTTTGTGGGCCCCAAAAAATTGATCAAAGTCCATTGCTCATGGCAGGAATAATGTAGGTTAACAATAATTTGAGGCAAATTATATCAGTTAAGGAAAATGATAGGAGTTAAGGAAAACTACAGTAGTTAAGCCAAACAAAAGTAGTTATCCAAATAATAGCTAAGAAATAAAATGTTAATATATGTTGACTTGTTATTTGTGTGCCTTTCCCCTATTCAAAGAGTATACCACTTCTCGATTGACATTACATTTTTCCTCTACTACATGTGCAGGCTCACCCATTCACCACTACTTGATTCCAGAAATGTCAATAGTAAGATCATCCCTATAGAGGCATTTTACTATATAGGTTGGTAACTACAATGAATTGCATTTTATGAATAGTTGAATCTAAATTCAGTGTTGTTTTATGTTGACTACATGAAGGAATTATTGATTAGTTAAGGCATAATCATTCATACAACTCATAGTTTATAGATTAGTTTCTATAATAAGAATATGATACATATAATTGAGTGAATGCATATGAATTTAATGCATAATCATTTACATATATGCTACATATAAAGGAATTTCAATTCTATAATTTTTTACTTTAGCTTTATACTGTAAAGGATGTTTGGAAATTTAAATCATGTCATGTACATACAGTTAAGTATAGTTATAACTATAGTTAGCTTAAGCTTAGTAATAGAATATAGTTAGGGGTTCAAACAATTACCAATATATTCAATGCCCTATTTTAGGTGGCAAAGTATAGGAGTGTGATTTTTATTTGAATTAGTAAGTAGCATTGACAAAATTATACGTTTAATGAATTCTATGTAGCATGTCTTAATTATACAAATTATTTAAATAAATTATGCATTGAATGAATAAGTTATTATGTTCATTTTCCTTGATAACTCAATCAAGTTAATAATAGAAGGCTCATGGATACCAATTGATTATATTGTTGACTACTTAAATCTGATGATATGCTTATTTAGGAATCATTTTAGGATATTAGACTCTTCTGTCTTTAAACTTGAATCTATATTTTATGACTCAGTGATTCCCTTAAATGTTGATATGAATATATGTTTCTAATGTTTAATTTCCTATTACTAATCGAATGAATAACATAGGTGGTGGATAATGTAGTAATATGTTTGATCTCAATGTTATGTTTCTCTTTTCTTCGTACTATGTGTAAGTTTTTATTATGGGATTGTAAAACACTTATCAACTTAATAATGAAAAGATCATGGAAACCCATTGACTATATTGTTGACTACTTCAAACTGATGTATGCTTATTTGGGAATGATTTTATGATTGAGGGTTAGATATTCAAAAATGCAAATAATGACTATGAATTAAATGAATGATTATGCCCTAAATAATCATTATTTCCTTTAAGCAATCTTCAATATAGTCAACATAATATTTATCAATTCTATACTGATAATTATGCTAATGTGAATAATGGGCATGTATGATTGTTTATTGTGTGTTTGTAAATCACTTATTGTGTTCATTTTATTTGATAGTTCAATAAAATTTAATAATAAAAGACTCATGGAAACTCATTGACTATATTTTTGACTACTTGAATCTAATGGTATGCTTATTTTAGATTCATTTTAGGATCTTACCATCTTCTCTCTTTAAACCTTCTTTTAGCTCTTGTGACTCATTTTTTCCCTTAAATGGTGATACGAATGGATGTTTCTAATGTTTAATTTCTTGTTTCTAAGGGAAAGAGTAACCTAGGTGGTGGATAACCTAGTACTATGTTTGCTCTTAATGTTAAGTTTCTCTTTTCTTAGTAGTATGAACTTCTCTACATGCCCCTTGTTTATGGAAAAATTAACAAGTCTAATTTTTTTTGGCTTTCTCACTTCATATATGTAATCCAAGTGGAAGATATTGTTATCTCTTATGGTGTATAATCCATGTCCTATGGATTTCTCCTCTAATGAAATTGAGTGGAGTGAGGTGGAGTACAATATGGGCAAAGATAAAAGATACCATTGTCTAGATACAAAGAGATCATACAAAAGACTTATTAAATGGTGAATGCAAGAGATCAGGGTATCCCACTACCTTCTATATCAAAGATAGCATGTTCAATCCTATACCATCTAACTTGAAAAAAGTTAGGATTGATATATCTCTCCAATACATATTGTGTGTATTATGTATTGTAATTGTTATTTTTTTAAATATGAATTGGTCATTTTTTTAAATTATAATTAATGTATGTATGATATAGTACATATGGCCCTAAGGATTATAGGGTGGAAAATGACATGCATTATGACATTTCAAATATTACAAAGGTTGGTATTGGCAGCTGACCTAACCGTAAGCATTTATGTTGTCGATGCCAATGTCACTTTTCAATCAATGTGTTGATGAATATGCCAGAACAAGCTTTGATATTGTATAAAAACATGGGTCATATGGACCACTAGGGCATTATTTTCCATGGTAAAGATATAGATGACTTTATGGGTAGTTATTTTACTATGAATCCATTCATAAATGATGCATTGAAGTATTGTCTAGAGATGTTATTGTTGGGTGTATCTCTTGACCTCGTTCACCAAATGCATCATGACATGGTGCATGAAAAACATACAATGTTTAAAGGATAAATAGATATGTATGATTTCATGACTAAACATAACATATGTAATATTCAAATAAGGATGAAGGAATCATAATACTAATTTGAGCCTAGTGATGTGTATAGTGTTCAAATATTTGTCACTAAAAATCTTGAAAAATTATTTGTGTATGAAGAACTTAAAAAAATAGGAAAAGAGAAACAACCCTTTGTATTAGGCCTTTATCTTCTTTAGTAATGTTAGTGGTTGTTGAAATATGTACACAATAAAATACTTTCAATGGACTCCACACATGGGACAAATGCACAAAAGGTACTTGTGCATTTCAAAATTTGACGGAAACTTATTATTGTATAATACTTATGTTATTGTATAAGTTACTCCACATAAACTTCACACTTGTTATTTTATAAGACTTATATTTGTGTTTTATGATGTAGTTCATGTTGTACACACTTATTGTATTTGATAGTATGCACACTAGACTTCCCTTTGTGTGGGTTTTAATGTCAAAGACTATTATTATAGACCTAACATCATGGATTCAAAAGCTAGTGGTTAGTGCACATTGTTACATATTGAAATGGAAACCAAATGCCTTCAAGGTGGATTATTCTTATGCTAAAATTATTGCTATTAGGTAGGTTGGACCCATGTCTATTAAAAATATGTATTGTTATTTTTTAAAACAACTCTTTATTTGCTAGTTTTTTATGTTTACTTTATCATTACAAGTCAAGGGAAGTGGTTAAATGTGAGTTATAGCTTTGTATTTATCATGTGAGGAGAGTGTGGATTTAAAATCATGATTTTAAAGGTCAATGATGCTGAAATAAGAAAGGAAATGTTTAGAAACTTGGGTGAAATAATGTACAAGTCACCTACTAAAGAGGCAATGGTTTGTGATACGAACCTATTCATGAAATAATGTGTATCTCAAGAATCATTAATCAACTATTGGAAAGATCAATGGTTTCACTATATTGGCATGTGGACAAGATGTTTGCATAAAACTCCCCTTGTAGGTCAAGAGACCAATGTTGTCATAGAAGTATGCCACTCTCATTTGAATCACATGTTTCTAAATGAAATTATAATTAAGTCCCATCAAAGAGAGGATTGATTAGTGAAATAGTTGGTGTCTATTGTATTTGTGTATTAATAGTGGAGCCAAATGTGCAAGGAAAATGGGTTTTATAAGAAATTCAAGATTGAGAAATTATGGAACAAATCATGCTTGTAATCAGAAAGCATCCATAATGGTGATGTGATGTTTAGTTAGATTAACCTTGATGTGGCATGGGTGAGAAGCCAAATCAAATAATAAACTTTATACAAATTTAGAATGGTGCATCAGTCTTTTTTAATGTGTGAATACATGTGGTCAAGCCAAGGCCATGTATGCAAGTACATGTTTAATGTTGGTAAATTGAGAAATAAATTTGGTAATGAATTTTCATCAAAAGGTAATTTTGATATCGATGTTGATGCCCATACAATTATTATTTGTGTTTATTCTTATTTGTCCTTATTTTGTTGAAGTTGTAAATGATTTTAATGTATGTTTAAATGGTTATTGACAACCATATATTTATGACTTGTTTAGGAAGATGCCAATAACATTACTTATGACCTTCTCCATGAGAATGTTATCAATGTTATTGTAAATTATAATATTCTTAGTGATGTGGATGGTCTAAATTATCCACAAATTTTCAAGATCAGTCGATTGCTAGACAAAATGCTTCTCACTCTTCTAGTTTATATAAGAAGTCTTAATTTCATTGAGAAGATTGTTGAAGATGATTATAATAGGTTTTTAGGAAGATAAATTTTTAATTATGGTGAGGTAAATCATCCCCATCAACAACCTTTCCAATGTGTATAAGATGTATTTGGTACTAGTCTATGATGTTTGAGAGATTTTATGAAAAATATGAAATCCGTAAGGGTATACCTTTGACAAATGAACATGCCTAATTCCCTTTGAAACGTAAAGTGAGATCAAAGTGCATTACTTTTCTGGATGAATTAGATAGAGCACCTGGAAAAAATGCAAACTGAAATTGGTTTCTATGAAGCATGATGTATATATATTGAGTTGAAGTTGCTTGGTTTTCTTTGTGTTTTTAATGATATTTTATATGTCCTAAAATTTGGAATCCTTGTAAAGCTAAATGATGTAAATTTATAAAACCATTAAAACTAATTTACATATAGAAAACTGGTTAAATCTTTGGAAATACACCACTAATTTCCTTATATTTTTGTTCTTTGAAAGTATTGATTTAGCCAATTCAACACACATGGTGTTAGGAGTTTTTTTCAAATTTAAATTTTTTCTAAGGCATGCTTCTTCATATTTTACAAATTTAACAAACTATAATAACTAAAAAGTTAACAACTATTGTGAAATGAACCATATATATGTAAAAGTATACAAATTTAGTGAAATGTATCATAGTAAAGAAACACACTAATTATGGTCATTGTTATCTGCATTAGAGTTAGTAAGCATGGATGCATTGGGAGTTTTTGTAGGTCATTTCATAGGATGGATTTCAATGTTTTTCCACACTTTGATCTCTTCCTCATAAATTTTATTTTTTTCATACATTCCTATAATCCTCAGATTCAAAAGTAATCGCCCTAGCATTTTCAATAGCTTCATATACCATCAATGATGAAATTTGACCCTCAAGCCATATTTGACACTATATTATTTCCTTCCTTAAAAATTCAATACAAATATTTTGCTTCTTAGTGTCATTTATTATAGATTACATGGTTGTATTAATTCATTATATTCTTTGCTTTAAGTTATCCCCTCTTTCTTTGATAACCCTTTCCCATTGATCCCATACATCAAGCTTGGTGTTCAAATCTCTTAGTTTACATTCCCAAAGGTCATCATCCAACTTTAATTTAATCTATTCAAGACCTTTAGATTTTTCCCCAAAATTTTTTGGGAAGTGGGATTGGGCTTATTTAAATATATAAAAAATAAAAACCTTGGAGATTTAGTAAGTATAGGACACTAAAATGATAAACATACATATAATCCTATAAAGGGATGTCACCTGAAGTCTGATTGTTGGGATCACAATATGTACTCAAATTGTCAATCATTTTCCTCTTCAAAACTTCATTTATTCCTTTACTTTTATATTTATTTTTTTCCTTTACTAAACAAACATAAACATTAATGTATAATGGAATGCAAATTCATTGGTTTGTATACTTTTTGAAGCAAAATGGACAACAATAGACCATTATATAGACTGATGGTTCGTTGGATCCTTTCCTTTTTATAGTAATATGGACAAAAGTAGACCATTACATAGACATGAAAGACATACAGGTATTATATAAACTATAATAAGATGGATAACAAAGACTATTATATAGACCAATGGTTCATTTTTTCTTCTCCTTTATGTAGAATGGAAAAAATTAGACCATTGCAAAGGATGTATATGGTATTATATAGATATGGAAGACATGGGGGTATTATATGTAATGTAATAAGATGGACAATATTAGACCATTATACGTACCAATGGCTCATTGGATAATTTCCTTTATGTAGCAAGATGGACAAAAGTAGACCATTACACACAATCTATATAGGGTATTATACACACACAAAATAAATAGGGGAATTATATAGACTATAATAATATGGACAATAGTAGACCATTAGAAAGACCAATGGTTGATTGGCTCCGTTCATTTATGTAACAAGATGGAAAAAGGTTGACCATTACACAAAATGTATAGGGTATTATACAAAAATGACATACATAGGTGTATTATATAGACAATAATAAGATAGACAATAATAGACCATTATATAGACCAATGCTTCATTGGATCCTTTCCTTTAAGTAGTAAGATGGATAAAAGTAGATAGTTATGTATAATGTATAGGGTATTATACCAACATGATATACATATGGGAATTATATATATTATAATAAGCTAGATAACATTAGACCATTATATATACCAATGGTTCATTGGCTCCTTTACTTTATGTAGAAAGATGGACAAAAGTAGACAATTACATAGAGTGTATAGGATATTATATAGACATTAAAGGCATAGGCATGTTATATATACTGTAATAAGATGGAAAATAGTAGACCATTATACATAATTATGATCTATCAGATCCTTTCCTTTATCTACCAAGATGGACTAAAATAGACCATTACATAAAATGTATAGGTTATTATACAAAGAGAAATGTAAAAATGAGTAAATTCAGACGGTATCTTATGGAGGGAGCACAAGATTCTCTATCATGATCACTTTATTATTGTTATTCCATTTTATAATAGTGCACTTTATAATCAGGGGATATTTAATTTAAAAATAAAAATAAAAATTGTAATAATGCATTTTACAACAAGGAGAGAATTTATTTACAAAAAAAATCTAGTTTAATGTAATTCATTATCCTTGGTATAGAACTTGGTATTGTATGCATTTATGAACACATGTATTTTATGCTCTTGTACTTTATCATACTATATGTATGTGTTATATGCATCTTGAAATTGTGTTTAAGCTTTCATGTAGTTATTGGTGCTCCATTAATTTTTGCCTTGTATAAGATTATACCAATAAAAGTAATAGAGATAGGATTCAAATTGATAGGAGTCTATAAACTAATTTTATATACTTTACAATATAGAAAATCTACTAATTTTATACTAAATTTTTATACTAATGTTTTACTCTACCTTAACAAGGTATAAAGTCAAAACCATAATCATATTCACATAAGAATGTTTACATTACAATGGAGAGTTCATCATAGTACCATGCCTTTAATTTCAATAATGGTTCCAAAGACATTAATAAATTATTATTAGAATTAGTTAAATAAATATATACAATGTAAACCTTCATAACATATAATGCTCCCAATCATGCTTCAACAAAGTTATCACTATTAACATATATAACTCACATATCAACCCACATTCTACGTCATAATTATTTTTGTGTCCTTTATATGCATGTTACAATCATATCAATGTTTAAAATTAAACATAGACGAGGATCCTAAACCTAAATTAAAATATAAATGAATTCAATATTCTCAAAGCATTAGGATCAATATAGATCACCCTTAATCAACTGAACAAAAAATTTATGGACATATCCTAGTCTTTATTATAGTGATGAAATTAGCTCTAAGATAAAATAAAGATCAAGAGTGAATTTTCCCAGATCTAATCCTTTTAGTAAATTATTCAAATTGTCAAATTATTTATATTATCATTTATAATGGTTAACTTTAGTATTCAATTATTTTGTTAGGTGCACAAGGGTTTTTTTTGTAAGTGGTTTATTTCAATCTTCAAATTTTTATTAAGGGCAAGTGAGGGTGAGATGCACATTTGTTTATTTTAGTTTTAAATTGTTTATAATTTAAAGAGGATCTTTTAGTTTTGGGAAAGGGTATCCTAGTTCACAAACATGTATTATATGCATCATATACTTTTTCATTCTCTATATATATCAAACATGTTGGCATACATGATTGGATGTGGGAACTTTTATGTGTTTGTACTTTAATTAATATAATATTTGGGTACTATCAAAATCTACATGGAACTTATTTTTAGGGTAGTGCAAGTTGTGCTAAACTCGATCAACTTGATACATAATTAAGATAGTAAAATGAAGGACAAAAGCACAAAAGAATTGTAGAAAAATCCCCTTAAAAGGGAAATACAATAAATTTTATTTATTCAAGATAAATATGTACATACATTTCCCTAATTTTCAAAGTCTCATTATGCTAAAAAAATCCATTTATAATCCTATCTAAGAACAAATCTCCACTCTCTTCTTTGTATATTATTTTGTAAATAATATAAATATACTGAATTTCCACAAACTAAATAAGCCACCTAACATAAAACATTAAGGTTAACATTTCATCTTATCTTTCATTCTTGTCATACATAAGATTCCACATCATCATCATTATCACATGAGACATGTGTGTATGTTTCTTGCTCGGAGATGGTAACATGTTCCTATACAAGGAAAGGACATACAAGAATAACACAATCCCATTTCAGATAACTATAAAAATTGATTGTAAAGGATGATAAAATCTTAACAAAATGATAAAAAAGGAAATATCAAAATACTTTAAGAAAAGCTAGCTTATACTATAACAAAAAAATATTACCACAACTTCAATATTATCGTTAAGATGATGCCTTGTATTCCACTCTTAATCCATAATTCAATGTGGGTGTGTTAAAATAATTTTAAAAAAACATCATGAATCATTAAGAGAAATCAAATCCATACCAAATTGAACTATATATTGTGTTGGGTGAATACTTTGTCATCAGCTAACTGATGATCAAAATAGGTCTCTTTAACCACAACATAGGGAGATTGGTCAACCAGATGTGCAAGTTTACTGCATCAAAAGGGGACAAATCTCTCCTCTCATCAAGGGGAGGTTCCCTATAAATATTCAAGAGCTATATACTATATATATATATATATATATATATATATATATATATATATATATATATATATATATATATATATAAGTAGAAAACAACACTCAGGGGTAGGATAAACCATCCATCTCTCTTTTTTCAAAGATGATGTTAACAAACAAAGGAGAAAATCTTGGTGAAAATGCTAAAGGCACTTCTCTTCTTTCAGAAGTGATCTTGCAGGAAATAACAAGAATTCTTTCAGATAGTGACAAGTAACTGGTAACCAAGGGCGTAGTAACCAGTAGACTGAGATGTAGCACAAAGTCTCCACCTCAACTACCCAATAGTGAGATAGGAAGGAGAATGAGGGCACAAAGTCATCCCAAGGTCATTTTCACAAAAATAGAATATGAAGGATAATGAGGGCACAAAGTCATCCCAAGATCCTTTACATAGGAATAGAAAGAAAACACACTAAAGGTAATTGTGGGGTCACAAAGTCTCTCCATAGTTGGCTTCAGGACACCTTTTTGATTATTTTCACTAATTTTGCTTATTAAATTAAATGGACAAAAAATGTATTAAGGAAATAGACATAAGAACAATTTCAAAATATCCAAGTTATTCTAGCACAAAGTCTAAAAGTCACTTGTTTTCTTGATCAAATAACAAAATATGATCCACAATTTGAGGTCAAAGTCTCAGTAATGCCTTTCAATTTGGGTAGAGTTTTGTTTCTGATAACAGAGAGAGATCCCCCAAAACAATAAGAGAGTCCAATACATAGTGCTCTAAGAAAGACTTGGGTGCTTTGTTTCACAAAAATGGCCTACAATGCATTCAATGCCTTTAATGCATTTTAAATTCTATCTATGGGCTATGCTAGAATCGAGCATCAATTTTTAATATGGGCTGCCTGATGTGTTTCTTAATGTGTGCACAACTATTCATTCTACTCAATGCAAAAAAATAGGTCGCGCCATTGAATGTTTGCATTCTTTGATGTCCACTAGGTGGACTTCTTCACCTTCTAGAAACATATCCCATGCACAGATATTTTTGATATTTCTCCATCATTCCCCCTTTCCTTGCTATATTTCATCCTTATCTATGCGATCTGAGCTCTCAGGCTATCTCTTTGGCCAGTTGCTCTAAAGATCTTTGAATACATTTGGGTCCATGCTTAAGCCTACAAAGATTAACATCTGTTTCATTGCCCCAAATTTGACGTGTTTGAGTCCATCATCATTTGAAAGCCAATGGCTAGTTGGTTAAACTAAACTTGATGGTTATGAGCTAGTCATCCTCCTTAGCAATTCCTTCATGTCTTTCCTACTTGCTCTGGATGTTTTCCACTAATCTCAATAAGTGACATGTGTCGTGTTCCACTGTGAAATAGGTGAGGACATGTGGCAACATCCACTTAAATTATAGAGGATTTAGATGTCTTTTGAGAGTCCCATGGAAGATGACATGTGGCAGCTTTCACTGAGCTTTAGAATCAATATAGAAACATTGGGACTCATTTAGACTTCATGCAGACGATGACATGTGGCGTGCTCTTTTGAGTTTAGCAACTCACTAGGGGCCCACCATAGTCTTTACAAAACAAAGAAGAAGAAGGAAGAAACTGAGGATGTTGACACTTGTTGGATTTTGTCAAGATTTTCAAGGGACACGTGGTGACTTTTGCTACTTTTTATAAAAACATATTGAAACCTTACGCCATTACCACTTGGTACCTTCTACGAAACTCTGAGAGAAGCTTATCAAAATAAGATTTGTAGCTTATAAGAAACTTGAAACATGGATGCAAACACTTTTCATGCTCTACTGAGCTTGTAAAAACATTGGGACTCATTTGGACTCACATGGCCAATGACATGCAGCACGTTCTACTCGAGTTTAGCTACTCACCCAAGATCCACCATAGTCCTTACGACACAAAAGGAAGAAGCTGTGGATGTTGACACTTGTCAGCTTCCATAGAGCTTTATAAGGGACACATGGCATGTTCCACAGTTTTTAGAAATAAATTATAATGGGTCTCAATAGATGACACTTGGCAGCTTCCGCTGAGTTATAATGGGACACAAGGAATAAACTATGGAAGTTGACACTTGGGTGCTTCCGCTCTCAGGCTTTTTCCTTTTGGGCACTCCTTTGAACCATCCACTTTAAACCTTTGAGCCTTTAAACCATTAAACCTTTTTGGTTCAAGGTTCAATGGTTCAATAGTTCAATGGTTGAATCACTTTCTTGTGTTCCGCTCATTCACTTGACCGCTTGAACCAAACGCATTGAACCAAACACTTTGAACCAAACCGCATAGAATCAAATGCTTTAAACCAAACACTTTAAACCAAACCACATTGAACCAAATGATTTGAACCAAACCACATTGAACCTTTGAACCATTTAACCCTTTTGGTTTAAGGTTAAACAATTTAAGCCTTCTTCTTTTTGCTAAGTCTTTTGAAGCCATTGAACTTGCTAAAGTGGTTAAACTTTGAACTTTTGTTGACATCATTAAACCTTTGAACCTGTTGAACCTTTCAAAAATGGGGTTTAGTTGTTTAATGGTTTAATCCTTTGTTTGAAGCTTGCCAATGAACATTTTTAGTTGAACCAAAGCATTGAACCAACCTTGAAAAATGCTTAAGTGTTGACAGCTTGTTTCTCTCCTACAGAGTCTATAGATTTGAATCTACAGAGTCTGTAGAAATGAACCTATAGAGTCCATAGAAATGAGATCATAGAACTGGTGGAGTCCATAGAAATGAGTCCATAGATTCCATCATGTGAATTCTATAGAACTGAGTCCATATATTTAATCCTACAGAGTTCGTACAACTGAGTCCATAGAACTTAGCTTGTAGAGTCCATAGATTAAAGCATGTAGAATCCATACATTCAAGCCTGTAGAGTCCATATATTCAAGCCTATAGTGTTCATATAAATCTAAAACATCTTGAATAATGAATAATTTGAATGATCAAAACAATTTTTGAAAAGGGAAGAGAGGATTTTGGTCTGTTAAACCAGAATAGTTCATATGTTGTCTCAAAAATGAGCTGACATTTTTGGGGACAACAGCGAGCTCCAATTGGGGAACTTGCTTTAGTTGAAAAATTGGAATAGCTGAGGGGAGTAGAAACCAAAATCTACAGTGCCTTGAAGTATGCCATTGGGCCATAGAGTCATGCTACCCAAAAATAAAGGTGACAAAAACAAAAATGAAAGCACAAAAATAAAACTAAAGACTATACAAATATACATATGTACAAGCTAATCTTATCTAATACTTCATAGATTGAAGTACTTTAGATGTTGCCCACTGTGAAGCAATGAAAAGGAAGTACCATCTTGATATTTTAGCAAGAAACTATTTTCACCATTGAGATGATGAATAGTAAATGGGCCTCTCCATAGGGAATCAAATTTCCCATGCATTCCCTTTGGTTCTCTTCTCTTATCCCATAACAGAACTTGATCACCAATCTAAAAATTATGAGCTTTTGCTTTTTGGTCAAATAGCTTCTTCACTAGACTTTGATGCACAACAATTTGGTCCACCACCATAGTTCACTGCTTGTTTATCTTAGTTAAGCACATGATCCTCTTGTCGATCAAGCTTTCATATGTCTGATCTTCGACTGCCTTTGCCAATTTCAATGCTAGTAATTATATGGTGATTGGTATCTATGCATTGAGACCATATATAATTTGGAAAGGTGACATATCTATCACCCTTTTGGGTGTAATTCTATCTACCCATAAATCATCAAATAATGCTTTGTGCCAGGTTCGTTGGTTGTCATCTACCAGCTTCTTGATGATGGTCACCACGTTCTTATTACTTGATTCTGCTTGGCCATTCTCTTGTGGAAAATAATCAAAAGAGTTAGAGAGAGTAATCCCATAATAAAAGTAGAACTGATTAATCTCATGTGAAGATAAATAGGTTGCATTGTCGATCACAGTCCTAGTTGGGATCCCAAACCTAGAAATGATGTTCTCCTTGAGGAAATTACATATTACTTCTAAAGTGGCATGTTTGGATAGAATAGCTTCCACCCACTTGGTGAAGTAATCTGTGTCTATGAGGACACGATCATGTCCAGCACTTGAAGATGGGTTTACATCACCAATGAAGTCAATTCCCCATTGCTAAAATGGCTCTTCTATTACTACTGGCTTGAGAGGCAATGCAGCCAATTTAGGTCTTCCCACGAACTGTTGGCATAGTTCACATTTATGCACCCATTTGTATGCATCTTGAAATAGGGGAGGCTAATAATACCTTGCTCATAGAATCTTGTGGGTAGTTACAAGAGTATAAAAATGTCCTCCATAGGCTAGATTGTGAAAGGATTCTAGAAGTTTGTTCTGCTGCACTTTATCCACGCAGCGAGGGAACACTCCATCAAGGCTCCTTTTGTACAGACTGTTGTCTTAGAGGACAAAATTGGTAGCTTTCAGTTTAACAGTCCTCCTTTCTTTATGGGACAGGTGGGTAGGACACTCACTGTAAGTAAGGAAATGAGCAATACTTGAATACCACTCATTCATGGTGGAGATAAAGAGGATTGTTAGCATGTCTTCTACTTCTTTTTCTTCATGCCCTGCTTCTTCAGGTCTATTGTTAGCAATCAATTGACAAAGGCCCCTTCCCCACACTAGCTTCATCAGTTTGATAACTAGATCAAACTCCTACATTTTTTCAATTCAATTCCCACTTTTGGTTCCAAGCTCCTACTAAGTTAATATGGATTTAACTATGGTATCAGGAACCAGGGTGGTAGTGTGGGAATTCAGAATGTAAAAGTGAAAATGCTTTACTACCTTGACCACTACATAGGCATGCTTCTCCATGTTTGAATACTTTGTCTCATAATATTTAAGAGGATATCTCTTGAAAGATATGGGAGATTCCACACCTTCTTCATTTTTTTGAACTAGAATCATTGAAAGTGTGTGCTCAAAAGCATAATTGTACATCATGAAATCCTTGGTATAATTTGGACAAACCAGAATTGGGATGTGGGCAATGGCTATCTTGATATCCTAGAATGCCAATTTGCCTTCTTCAATCAAGCTGAAAGTGGCCTTTCCTTTCATCATATCCACAATATGACGAGTCTTCTCATCAAACTTAGGAATGAATCTTCATAAAAAATTCACCTTTCTGAAGAAAGAATGAACTGTAGTCTTACTTGTGGGCAGAGTAAGCTCCTGAATGGATTTGACTCTCTCTGAGTCAATATTTATGCCTTCTTAGGATACAATGTTTTTGAGAAGCTTCCATTTTGTCACTCTAAAAATAGACTTCTTGGGGTTAAGAGAAATGCCATTTTGGTGGCAACGTTCCAACACTTGTTGCAAATGGCATACATGTTTAGAGCGATGCTTGGAAAAGATAGTCAAGTCATCAAGGTATACCACAATGAACTTATCCATTTCATCTTTGAAAGGAAGGTCCATTGATCTCTGGAAAGTGGCACTAGCATTTATCAGGCCAAATGGCATTCTTTGATAAGCAAAAGTGCCCCAATGTGTGGTAAAGGCAGTCTTGTGCAGGTCTACTTCACCAACTTCAACTTGATTATATCTTGAGAAGACATCTAGCATTGATAACATCTCTGAGCTGGTCACTATTTGAAGCATTTTATCAATTATGGGAAAAGGATAGTTATCCTTTAAAGATGACTGATTCAAATTCATGAAATCCACACAGATGTAAATTTTGCCATTCTTCTTCCTCATAGTGACTATGTTGGCAATCCCTGTGGAATGATGGATTGGGAAAATTATCCTAGCATTCAACATTTTTTGTATCTTAGATAGAATAGTACCTAATATCTTTTGATTATACTACAAGGATTTATACTTGTAAGGCACCGAATAATCCTTGAGAGGAATTTTATGGTGAATTTCCTTAGGCCTGAGCAACTTCAGATCATCATAAGAGTATGACAAAACATCTATGTAATGGTGAAGTAAGTCAGTAAATTTGAGTTTCTCCTCTGGAGTATAGCACTTCCCAATGTTCACCATCTTGGGATTTTCCATAGTACCCAAATTTATCTGATCAAACCCCTGGGAGGAGTTTGAATCCATTTGTTGTTGTTTGATGAACCTGTCATGCTTATCAAATAGTTTTTCAAAAGAAACCAGTCCTTTGGGAATTTTATTCCCTTCTAACTACAGGAATTCTTCATCTACATCTAAATTCATTTTAGGAGTTGATTCGAGTTTATGGAGGTTATTGCCTTCGAAGGGAAGCTGTTCGAAGCTATCTTTTTGTTTTAGAAAGCCGATGATTTGGTTGTTGCCATTGAACACTTGCCAATGATTGGCATTATCAGGCACACTTGGTCGAATGACCATTTCGATAGTGTACTTATTTCCTTTGAATTTTAGGTGAGGAACAAAGAGAGTTTCTAATATAGCCAATGCATTAGCTTGGTCATTGAATTCCCTGGGTATGGCAGAGAGGCTGAAAGCATTAAAGCTTTCAATTTGATCCCAGACTAGATTGCAGTAATGGCGTAATCTCTCATTTCTAGTTTGATACAGGTTCCTTACCTGACAAACCACTAGTTCAACATCTCCCTTGGCATGAAGGAGTTTAATGCCTTTATCTCGAGTAGCCTTCAATCCAAGCATTAGAGATTTTTACTCAGTTATGTTGTTGGTGTTGTTGAACTGCAACTTGTATGAAGAGGAAAAATATATCCTTGAGGAGATATCAACATGATCCTAGCCCCTGAGCTGGTAGAAGAATTGTTGCCATCGAATTCCAAGATCCAAACGTCATAAAAATTTGATCTTTCCTTAGTTTTCTCCTTTCTTGGAAAGGGGAATTCTTTTTCATCTATACTACACCCTACCAATAATTCTAATGTCCTATCTGATTCAATTCATAGATCGTCACCTACAAGACTTTAATCTACTAAAACATGAATATCCTCTGTGATTAAGAAGTAATTACCCATGCCTAAAGATTCAAATAGAATTTGAGCTTCAGGGGCTAATGTTTGAGTGAAAACATATTTTGATTCCTTTTTAGGAAGTAACTTCTACATGATGCCTTTGATAGGGATCCTCCCTTCAGACAGGTCCATGCTCAATTCTCCACCAACATCCTTGCAAAAATTTTGTCCTAGAAGAATGCCATATGAGGCTAGAACACCAGCCACTAGGATTGTCATCTTGATTCTTTTGTCTAGGAATGTTGCAAATGCAAATTTGACATCTTTGATTTGTCTCAATAGAGGTACTTATTTTTTCTCCATGGAGAAACATCTCCCAAAAGTTTTGGTCAGTGTGAGTTCAAGATATTTTGCCACCTTGGCAGGCATGACATTGTCAGATGCACCTGAGTTTATGATGCAATTACTCAGTTTGTGACCATTTATCAATAGGGAAATATAAAAAGGCTCTATTTTTCTAGAGGTAGCTAGAGGAGTAATGACAAGATTATTTGGGATGGACATGTTCCTTGGGGGATGATGAGTTACCTTTTTAACATCTTATCCTATAGGCATAACTTTATTCTTCATACACTGAAATAACCTATCCAACTACTCAGGATTGGATTGCAAGAATTCAAATTTAGTCACTTGAATTTTGGTTTTATTGACATGGTTGACTGTCAAATGACTAAAATGGACTAAAAAGAGAGGATGGGAGTTCATCCTTTTAGTTTTTCGGAGGGGGAGGACTGGCCTAGGAATTTGATGTAGATGGTGTAGAGATGTTTGATGTACTTACCTTTCCTACAATCACTGAGTCCTTTGGCTAGAAAGGTAGAGTGGTTCCCCATTTAGTAATTGAAATTGTTGGTTGAGGTCACTCCTCTATTCTTTTTTTATCATCTTGGTGGGCTGACTAATTTTTGGACTGGGTGAACACATCATATGATCCCTCATCTACTTTACCTTCACTTTTGGGTTCATCCTGGTAATTCAAGAAACCAATGTTGGAGTCGCCAGCTAATTCTTCTTCTTCCTCAATGAAGATATTAGCATCATTTTCTTGGTTCAATTTAGGCTAGAAATAGAAATCATATTCTATTTCAAGATATCCAACTGCTGAATTGGGTGGGGGTACTTCAATGGCAAATTTCCCCTATGGAGGAGGAAGATGATTTGGCTGTCCTTGATTCTTGGAAGCATTGCATTTCTATGACTGATTAGGGAATGTCCTCCTTAGCATATCTCTATACAAAAGAGCTAAAGATATCCCTTGCACCATTTTCTTCTTGAGAGCTAGTAACTCATTTTCTAGCTTCTGCACCATTGGATTAATGGTACCTGTAAATGGATACTCAGAAGATGAAAAGGATTTACCATTGTTTAGATCTCTCCTTATCTTTCTTGACAATATAAGGTCATCTTATACCTTAGTAGCCAAGTCTTGAGCAGCTTCTAGGTCTATGTGGCCAGCACGTCTTAGTAGAAAACTCACTTCAGGCAGCTGTGAGTTGATGAAGAAGCATTTGAGGTTTTCAGGTGTTGATCGAGCAATAGAAGGGATTCAGTTCCTCAGCTTGTCAAACTTTGCTATGAAATCCCTCATAGGTTCATAAATTTCCTTCTTCATCTATGTGATTTGGGATAATAAAGCATGTGCATCTTCTATAGGCTTGAACCTGGCTTCAAATTTAGCATTAAGTGTGTCGCAGTTAGTCATTGATCTAGCTTGCATATGGTAAAACCAGTCTGTAGTAGCACCTTATAGTGTTTCCATGAAAATCCTAACTACCACATCCTCAAATTTCACTCTTATTATGCCAAAGGCTATGCTAAAAGCTACAATATGTTCATCAAGGTGAACTCTCCCATCCCCAAAGAATTTGGGGAAATTCTTCCTTGAGCTACATGGTAGCTCATGTAGAGGTGGAGTTAAATTGAGTGGGCCAAAAGAGTTACTCCAAGGACCTTGAACTACCATTATATGACTATGGAAAGGTGGAATAACAAATCTCAGAGGGGTAAGTATTGACAAAGCTTTATTGATAGTAGAAATGGAGGCTTTACCCAGTAATGCAAATTTGACTTTAGTAGGAGGAAAGCTCCTAGTTCATTGGAGGTGAGATGGTGAAGGAAAAAAATCAAAATTACTTTATTGTACCAACTCAAATATAGGGTCAACAATACCTTTAGCCCTTTGGCTTCACATATACTGTGGATCTACTAGAGTGTAAAAATAAAAATGGAAAAGAACTGGCGCTACTTTAGATTAAAGCTTGAGGCATCAAATTGTGCATTCTTCCATAGTGGGATAAATAGATAAGGCTATAATGATAATAGGTAAGACATAGAATAGAGTCGCCAGAGTCTATAATGGATAAGGGCAGGGACTACTTCAATTTGAAACTTGAGGCTTTATATTGCACGTAAATCCCCAATGGAGTCACCAAAAATTGTTGGGTGAATATTTTATCACTAGCTAACTGATGAGAAAATAGTTCTATTCAACCACAACATAGGCATATTGGTCAGATAGATGTGCAGGTTTACTGCATCAAAAGGAGACAAATCTCTCCTCTTATCAAGGGGAGGTTCCCTATAAATATGTTGGAGCTATATAATATATATATATATATAACTAGAAAATAACTCGCAAGGGTAGGATAAACCATCCATCTCTCTTTTTTTAGAGACAATGTTAACAAATAGAGGAGAAAATCTTGGTGAAAATGCTAAAGGCACTTCTCTACTTTCAGAAGTGATCTTGTAGGAAACAATATGAATTCTTTTGGATAGTGACAAGTAATTGTTAACCAAAGGCGTAGTAACCAATAGACTAAAATGTAGCACAAAGACTCCATCTCAACTGCCCAATAGTGAGATGCAAAGGAAAATGAGGGCACAAAGTCATCCCAAGGTCCTTTACATAGAAAAAAATATGAAGGATAATGGGGGCACAAAGTCATCCCAAGATCCTTTACATAGGAATAGAAAGAAAACATAGTAAAGGCAATTATGGGGGCACAAAGTCTCTCCACAGTTGGCTTTAAGACACTTTTTTGATTATTTTCACTAATTCCACTTATTTAATTAAATTGACAAAAAATGTATTAAGGAAATAGACATAAGAACAATTTCTCCAACAACCAAGCTATTCCAACACAAAGTCTGAAAAGTCACTTGTTTTCTTATTCAAATAACGAAATATGATCAAAAATTTGAGGTCAAATTCTCAGTATTGATTTTCAATTTGGGCAAGGTTTTATTTTTGATAATAGAGAGAGATCCCCCAAAACAATAAGAGAGAGTCCAATATATAGTGCTCTAAGAAATACTTGGGCACTTTGTTTCACAAAAATGGCCTACAATGCATTCAATTCCTTTAATGCATTTTAAATTCTATCCATGTGCTATGCTAGAATCGAGCGTCAACTTTTAATATGGTCTACCTAATGTATTTCTTGATGTTTGCACAACTGTTCACTCTACTCAATATAGAAAAATAGGCCGTGCCATTGAATGTTCATGTTATTCGATGTCTACCTGGTGGACTGCTTCACATTTTAGAAACATATCCCATGCGCATATATTTTTTATCTTTCTCCATCATTCCCCCTTTCCTTATTGTATTTCATCCTTTTCTATGCAATCTGAGCTCTCAGGCTATCTCTTTCATTGATTACTCTGAAGATCTTTAAATACATTCAAGTCCATGCTTAAGCATGGAAAGATCAATAATTGTTTTATTGCCACAAATTTGACGTGTTTAGGTCCGTCATCATTTGAAAGCCAATGGCTAGTTGGTTGCCATAAATTTGATGCCTGTGGGCTAGTCATCCTCTTTAGCAATTCCTTCGTGTCTTTCCTGATTGATCTAGCCACTTTTTGCTGATCTCAACAAGTGACATGTGGCATGTTCTACTATGAAAAAGGTGAGGACATGTGGCAACATCCACTTAACTTATAGAGGCTTTATATGTATTTTGAGAGTCCCATGGAAGATGACATGTGGTAGCTTTTGTTGAGCTTTAGAAACAATATATAAACATTAGGACTCATTTGGACTTCATGTGGATGATGACACATGGCATGCTCCATTGAGTTTATCAACTCACTCAGGGCCCACCATAGTCTTTATGAAACAAAGAAGTAGAAGGAAGAAATTGTAAGAGAATCTTATCAAAAGAAGCTTTGCATCTTATAAGAAACTTGAAATGTGGATGCAGACACTTGTCATGCTCCCCTGATCTTTTAGAAACAATATAGAAACATTGGGACTCATTTGGACTCAAGCAATTGATTACCTTTCTTATAAGCAATTAAACACGAAATTATACTAGAATGATTAAGTAACTAGAAACTTGAAACAACAAAGAATTTGAGAGACAATACATAATCTTTTATTAAATAATCTTCAGAATAAAATACAATAAATAAGATGCCACTTCTTCTTCCACCTCTAAGGCTTGCCACACCTCAAGGACTTCTTCCCTCTCTCTCTTGCTCAACCACAACCAACTCAACAACCTGAGTTGTTATCCCCTCCTTAAATGCTTCAGCTTATCTCTTTGACCTTACACCTTGCAGATCTCCTTGGCCTTGCTTTCTTGCTTTAATGCTTTTCTTGCCTTAATTACAATACATGCCTCATGGGTCTTTAAATAGGATCCCATCCATATAATAATTAGACCTCTAATTACAATAATTAGAAACACAGACTCAAGACTTAAATTAGTCTTCAAAATGCAAACACTCTCGAACCTCTTAAATTAGATGAGTCTAATTTTGGAAATGCATTTTGGAAACACATGCAACTGCATGCACATGCACAGGTGATCGACGTTGGTTGCTGTCAATCTATTCCTGACTGACGTCAGTTGATCCCTAGTCCCTGCCTGATCGACATCAGCAATACTACCGATGCCAATTATTGGTTGCACTTAGTAACTCCCTAATTAGCACCCTGTTGAAGCTTTTAGCTCCATAACCTAACAATCTCCCACTTGGAGATAAATAGCTACACTTGTACAACAACCTCCACTAACCATCTTAGGCACCTCCATCTTCAAACTCAATCTTGAATACCAACCACCACACATCCTATGATGCTACACCTGTCATCCAAGTAACCTACCACATCTGAACCTACAACTCCATGTAGTGAAGACCTTGACCCTGCATAGCATGTGCACCTGCTACTGGTCCCTCTGAAATACCTGAGAATCCACTGAACTCCACTCTAGTACTCCTTCTTTTCCAAATTGGCTCCAAACTCTCTGACAACTCCCATTGCTTGGGAAAACTCAGGTCTACTAGACCTCATGTGATTTTGAACACTATTCTAATCTCAGCTTGAACTGTCTAGCCCTTAGTGTACTTATCGATTCTACACCTAAACCTTCTTCACATCAGCTCCCACTAGAGACAAAATCAACCTTTGATCTTCCATGTATCTTATGCCAAAATAATTTTGCTGCTCCCAAATTCTTCATGACACACCTCTGAACTATCTTTACCTTTAGCTCAAAAACTCCCTGTATGTGTAACCCTACAACAAGCACACAAAATAGTAATAGGATAATGTAGCTAATATTATCCAACCTAGTAAAAGAAAACACAATGGTTAAACCTCCATTGTCCTGCAACCTACTCAAGACCAAATACTCTAGCCTTCTGTCTCACATGTCCATCCACTCTCTTCTCTAACTTGGGAATCCATCCCTCTATCAGTGCTTTCTTGCAGCTGACAACTCCACCAAAAAACTCATGTTTGGTTCTTCTCCAAGGACTCACACTCCTCATCCATGCCTAGCTCCCACTGTTTCCTGGATTTTACCTGCATTGCCTCTTCACATCTTCCTAGTTCTTGACCATCAGTAAGCAACAAGTAATATAAGGAAGGTGAACAATGAATATTAGGTTCACTTACCCTTTTTGACCTCCATATAGGTGTTTGAGACTCCTTGACAGCTTGTTGTCCACCCAACATCTATTCCAATGACCGATCTCAGCCATCTCCCAGTCTGCACCCGACCGATGTCAGTTCCCTACAGTGACCCTGACTACCGATGTCATTTCCCTAGTTGACACTAGTGTCCCTTATACCGACGTTAGTTTTTGTCTGACCAACATCAGTCTTATCCTACTCGACACTACCGACCCTCCTGGTTTGCACATGATCGATGTCATTACCTGCCTTACCGACGTCGGTTCCATGTGACTGACATTAGTAATTGTGTGTTCCTGTAAGTGATGAATTCTTTATTCATGAGCTCATCTTGGATCAAAACTCTATCCATATTGCCCTACTCAAAATTATTTAGCCCCTGTGACTGATCTCTTTCCATCATCTCCTCCACAAACACCAAGGCTTCCCTGTTCTTGTCAAAAGCATCAAATTTCCTTTTCTTGCAATGAACTTGATCTATGCCTTTCGAATCTAAACTCATAGCCTTTGACTCAAGAACGTCCATTCCCTTCTTATTCATGTGACCAAGCCTATTAAGCCACATCTTCGAATGTACAGCTGAAGTAGATAAACTAGAAGTAGAATCAATAATACAAGTAGATAGATAAAGAGTACTTACTTTCTTACCTCTTGCTAAAACAAGTGCACCCTTGGTAACCTTCCAAGAATCCACTGTGAGGGTTACTGTGCATCCCTCATCACCCAACCTTCCTACAAAAACCAAACTCTACTTCAGAACTGGGACATGCATAACCTCCTTCAACACCCATGTGTTGTCCATCTGCAATTTCGGCTGCACTTACCCTTTGCCAACCATTTGACAAGGCATACCATCCCCTAAATAAATCACTCCAAAGTCTCCCTGGACATACTCATGGAACAAATCTCTATTTGGGGATGCATGAAAAGAACCAAAATCTAAAACCCATAATTCTATATGACTATCCAAAGAAAGTATGAGAGCATCCTGTGCCACAATACCTGCATCTTTTGCTTCTCCATTACCTTCATGTTGATTCTTTATCCCTCAACCAACACTCTTTCTTTGTGTGTCCTTTCTTTCCACAAAACCATCAGGTGATACTTCTATTTTTGGATTTGGATCTTCCTGCCATCTTTGACCTTGATTTCCCTTGCTCAACCTTCTCTCTTTCTCTTCCCCTACTTTCTGCACTTAGAGCAATCCCTGATGATGATTCACCTGTGTTTTTCCTGCATATTTCTTCATTCAAAATTACACTAACCACATCATCAACTTTTAAGATTTTAGAATCAGATGCAGTATTACTTACTGCCATTACCAAACTATCCCAACTTTTAGGTAAAGAGCATAAAATTAAGAGAGCCTTTACTTCATCATCAAAAACAATATTGATTGAAGCTAACTGGTTTACCAAACCATGGAAATCACTAAGATGAGTATGTACCGATCCACCTTCCTGCATTTGCAAAGTAAATAACTGCTTCATAAGAAATACCTTATTTGAAGCTGAGGGCTTTTCATATAAATTTCCCAAAGATTCTATCAACTCTTCCATTGTCTTACACTGTGATAAGTTGGAAATCATAGACAATGCAAGGCTCAACCTTATGGATCCCAGAGCCTTCCGATCAAGAACCTCCCATTCTTCATCCTTCATATCTGTGGGCTTGCGTACAACCCCACCCAATGGTAAGTACAAATCTTTCTGATATAGATAATCTTCTATCTGCATCCTCCACAATTGATAATTCTTGCCGTTAAACTTCTCCATTGATAGCTTACTTTCTTTTGCCATTATTGTACTCCCACTCAATCAGAAACCCCAGAGAATGACTTGTAATCAAACAATAACCTGCTCCCTGCAACAGTAGCTCTGATACCAACAGTTAAGAACCCCTCCAAGGAAGCACAATTGATTAGCTTTCTTATAAGTAATTAAACACGGAATTATACCAAAATGATTAAGTAATTAGAAACTTGAAACAACAAAGAATTTGAGAGACAATACGCAATCTTGTATTAAATAATCTTCAAAAGAAAATACAATAAAGAAGATGCCACTTCTTCTTCCACCTCTAAGGCTTGCCACACCTCAAGGACTTCTTCCCTCTCTCTCTTGCTCAACCACAACCAACTCAACAACCTAAGTTGTTATCCCCTCCTTGAATGCTTCATCTAATCTCCTTGACCTTACACCTTGCAGATCTCCTTGACCTTGCCTTCTTGCTTCAATGCTTTTCTTTCCTTAATTACAATACATGCCTCATGGGTCTTTAAATAGGATCCCATGCATACAATAATTAGACCTCTAATTATAATAATTAGAAACACAGACTCAAGACTTAAATTAGTCTTCAACATGTAAACACTCTCGGAATTCTTAAATTAGATGAGTCTAATTCTGGAAATGCATTTTGGAAACACATGCAACTGCATGCACACGCACAAGTGACCGACGTCGATTGCTGTCAATCTACTCCTGACTGATGTCAACTGATCCTTGGTCCCTGCTTGACCAACGTTGGCAATACTACCGATGCCGATTACTGGTTGCACTCAGTAACTCCCTGATTAGCACCCTGGTGAAGCTTTTAGCTCCACAACTTAACAAGAGAAGCTTATCAAAAGAAGCTTTGCATCTTATAAGAAACTTGATATGTGGATGCAGACACTTGTCATGCTCCCCTGATCTTTTAGAAACAATATAGAAACATTGGGACTCATTTGGACTCATGCAAATGATGACATGTGGCACGTTTTTCTCAAGTTTATCCACTCACTTGGGATCCACCATAGTCCTTACGATATAAAAGGAAGAAGCTACAGATGTTGACACTTTTTAGCTTTCATAGATCTTTATAAGGGACATGTGGCATGTTCCACAATTTTTAGAAACAAATTGTAATGGGTCTCGACAAATGACACTTGGCAGCATCCATTGAGTTATAACGGGACACGAGGAAGAAATTGTGGATGTTGACACTTGGCTACTTCCACTCTCAGGCTTTTTCCTTTTGAGCACTCCTTTGAACCATCCACTTTGAACCTTTAAACCTTTAAGTCGTTGAATGTTTTTGGTTCAAGGTTCAATGGTTCAATCACTTTCTTGTGTTTCTCTCATTCACTTGACCACTTAAACCAAACACGTTGAACCAAACACTTTGAACCAAACTGCATTGAACCAAACACTTTGAACCAAACCATATTGAACCAAATTCTTTGAACCAAACCACATTGAACCTTTGAATCGTTAAACCCTTTTGGTTTAAGGTTCAATGGTTCAATAGTTGAAGCCTTCTTCTTTTCACTAAGTCTTTTGAAGCCGTTGAACTTGTTGAAGCGGTTAAACTTTGAACTATTGCTGACATCAATGAACCTTTGAACCCATTAAACCTTTTGGAAGTGGGGTTCAGTTGTTCAATGGTTCAATGGTTCAATCCTTTGTTTGAAGGTTGCCACTGAACCTTTTTAGTTGAACTGAAGCATTGAACCAACCTTGAAAAATACTTAAGTGTTGAGAGCATGTTTCTTTCCTGTAGAGTCCATAGATTTGAATCTGCAAAGTCCATAGAAACATACTTGTAGAGTCCATAGAAATGAGTTCATAGAACTGGTGGAGTCCATAGAAATGAGTTCATATAACTAGTGGAGTCCATAGAAATGAGTTTGTAGATTCCATCCTGTGAAGTCTGTAGAATTGAGTCCATAGATTTAAGCCTACAGAGTCCATAGAACTGAGTATGTAGAAATGAGTCTATAGAATTTAGCTTGCAGAGTCCGTAGATTCAAGCCTGTAAAGTCTATAGATTCAAGCTTGCAGAGTCCATAGATTCAAGCTTGTAGAGTCTGTAGAAATCTAAAAAAGCTTGAATAATGAAGAATTTGAATGCTCAGAACAATTTAGGAAAAGGGAAGAGAGGAGTTTGGTCTGTTGAACAAGAATAGTTCATATGTTATCTCAAAAATGAGCTGACATTTTTGGGGACAACATATTCTCTATCACTAAAGAGTCTTCACACATCAAAAACATATCTATTCCTCAAAGGGTCTATTAACATTATTCAAATTTAAAATTCACCCAACCATATAGTGGGTCCCTACACACCCCAACCATTGGTTGGAAAGTGGAATAGTGAATTTGGTTTCCAACCCAAAACATAAAATAATATTCCTAAATTAGTTTAATAGTTAGATTAAATGTAGGGGAGAAAAAGTAGTCAAAGTAGTTTACACATTTAAAGTAGTTAAATTAGACTATAATAAGATGGAACATAGTAAACTATTACATAAAATATAAAGGGTATTATACAAACAGACAAAGATGTAGGACATTATATCCACTACTATAAGATGGACAAAATTAGACATTATATAGGCCAATGGTCCACTGGGTGATTTTATTTATGTATAAAGATGTATAATAGAAAACCATTACACATAATGTAAAGGATTTAATACATACAATAAATATGCAAGTCATTATACATATTTATTTTATTGTTTAAAAAAATTAATACACACACACACACACACACACACACACACACACACACACACACACGTAGATGTGTGTGTGTGTGTGTGTGTGTGTGTGTGTGTGTGTGTGTGTGTCTATATATATATATATATATATATATATATATATATATATATAGATATAGATATATATAGACACACACACACACACACCCACCATTACAAAGAATATAAAGGCTGTGGGTTTTACCTTACCTCCAATAAAGTGGATAGGCATGCTTTATATCTTTGATAGTGATGTTTTATAAAGTTATAAAGTGTGACTATATGCCAAGAGGAAAGGATGAAATGATGAAATTTGAGTGGTGTCATTTGGAGGGAGAAGATGTATTTATGTCATGACCACTTCCTTATTGTTATTCCACTTTAAAATAATGCATTTTATCTGTGTCTTGTACACTCATCCTTTGAATATGAATGTAACAAATAATTGGCACATTATGTGTCATAAAGTATAGGTTCATTTTAATTATGATCCATACACAAAGGGAACTTATAGATAATATATGCCATGCAACATATAAAATGTGATCAAGATGGTGTCTAAACATAAGAATCAAGCAAAGGCAAAGGTGTCTCAGATTTGGATCTTATACATACTATAATAAATGTATTTACCTATATACCTTACATTTGAATATGAACTAAGTGTTCCAATTTCTAACCTAGCTCATAACAAGGCAACACCTATAGTCATACAAGATGCCATCAATAGTACCTATCTAGTATATCTCAAAATAAATCAAGTACAATAAGTTTAAAATAAAAACATGAAAGAATAAACCATCATGCATCAGTAAATGAAATCATATATATACCAAATCAACCTCTATATTATCTATGAGTAAAAAGTTTTTACACATCAATATCATACCTATTCCTCAAAATGTCTATTAACATTCATGGAATTTGAAATGAGCCTATCCATATAGTGGGTCCCTACCCAACCCAACCATTAGCTGGAGATTTGAATAGTGCATTTGTATTTGAACTGAAAACATAAAAGCATATGCCTAAAGTAGTTTATAAACAAGATCCAAATAGCATTTTGGAAGATACATAATAGATTATCATTCACTCCAAAATTCATATTGAATAACTAAAATATTTACACAAATTTGATCATATTTTAATTAAACTTTCAGCTATTGAATATGAACACACTAATTTCAAAACCAATAAATTAATCATTGAAAACACAATTAATTATACAAATACACAAACAAACATCACAAAACATATAAATAAAAATGCAAGATAGGGTTTAAACATAAGAAACAATCAAAGGTAGAGGTGTCTCAAATTTGGATCTCATTTGTATTATACTATAAATATGTACCTATACACGTTATGTTTGAATCCAAATTAAGTGTTCCACTTTCCAACCTAACTTATACTGAGGCAATAAATGTAGTCATATGAAATGACATCAGTAGTACATGTTTAATATATCTCAAAATAAATGTATTATAATTAGTGTTAAATAACATAATGTAAATGAAATATGGTGTAGTTATCCCAAGTTCTTAATAAATTGAATTAATGCTCAAGTAATAATGGAGAACATAATATTAGGTATGAGTTTTCATGACAATTTTTAATCATTATATCCAAGAAAGAAGGAAATATCCCAAATGGTTATGCCCTTCTTAGATGTTAAAATGATATTATGTATGTTGGATACTTCATCTACCCTTGAAAATAATTGAATTAATTGTAGGTAACCATTGTGCATAACTAGTAGGATCATTCAGCATGGATTTCCATGCTAGATATTAACCCCCAACTGAATGGACTATCACATCCAATTATCAATCATTTTACCATAAGTATGTTCATATTAACTATTTTCATTTGCCTTAGCCATGATTATTTGAGTTAACCTTAGGTTGTTTCCTTAACCATGATTATCATGCCAAGAGTAGTTGGTTATTTATCTCATAATTGAGGATGTAATATGTGGGGAAAATCATTAGAGGACTAATAAAATGGATGGAGTATCTAGTAGGCATGTGGAGGGACTCTAAAAATTTACCTCCATGTGCCTATTAGATACTCTATCTACCCTCAGAGTATCTAGTAGGTATGTGGATGTCACACTAACTGTTGAGCTCCACATTCCTATAAGATATTCCATTTACACTCAAAATATCCAATAGGCACATGTAGGACACACTGGTAGATGACCTCTACGTGTATATTGGATACTTCATCTACCCTTATAGCATCAATCAAGCTCATGGAAGTCACACTAGCATTTGGCATACATGTGCTTATTAGATTCTCCATCTAACCTCCACCTCTATTCATTATGTTGGCATGTTAGTACTTTGATGATGGGATCACCCTAACTAGAAGGATAGTTTGCATTTTAAGGTGACATGCCTATAAGTTTAGCTATCATGACTAGGATAACATCTCTTAATAACATGTTAAAGACAATACAATTAATTAAGGAAAAAAATAATGATTAAGGAAAATAAGAGTGGTTAAAGAAAACAATAATGGTTAAGGCAAATGTTAGTTAAAAAACAAAATGCTAATATTTTTTTAATGTTAACTTATTACTTGTACACCTTTTCCTTGTTTGAAGAGTATACAAGTCTCATTTTCCATTACAATATTCCTTTTCTACCTTATAGGAACCATTTGTAATTACCCAATTTTAGAAGAGAAAACTATAGGATAATCCCTGAGAAGGCCTTTTTTTCTAGTATAACTAATAGTAGCATTTGGTGTGGACTACCATGATAGATGTTGACCCCATGATAGTCCCTGTGTACCTCTCTATAAAAAATTTAACATTCCCTTGCGAGTTCAACCTTAAAATATAAATAATAAAAAATTAAGATTTATATGACATAATTTCTATAGAATATAAGGCTACACATTGTTTACAAGACAAGGATTTCTTCCTAAGTTTAATAAGATGGTAGATTTGACATGGACCAACACACTAGATGTTGACCCTGAGTTGGCCCAACAAACTAAATGTTAAAATTCAGCCAAGTTACGCATAATCCATCAAGTTAATAATATAAATATCATGGAATCAATTAAATATATTGTTGACTACTTGAACATGATGGTATAGTTGTTTGGGAATGATTTTAAGATATTAACATATTCTATGCTTAACTGTGCATATATATTATGACTAGGATCATGTTGATGGTGGTTATTGTTAGTGGCCAAAATTGCACTAAAGCAATTGAGCCCTTGTCAAGTGTGAATGTCTAAATGTTTTATCCCAAGTACTATTTTCAAGTCTTAATTGGATGTCAAGTTCATGTTAACTCAGCTAAGTGTTAATTTTGTATTTACTTAGTGTGAAATTGCCCTATTTATTTTGGAAAAAATGTTGACATAAATATTTTGAAGGATTATTTATTTCAAAAATTTTACATGTGGAAAATTTTTGAAGGGCCATATTATTTGAATAATTTCATCTGCACAAAAGGACCAATAATTTTCTAATTTTTTAAGGAAAAATGTAAAGTTTATATGTTTCAAGGAAATTGATTTAGACATTTTGTCTAAAATAATTATATTTAAAAAAGGATCAAAAATAGGAATGTCATGGATAAAATGTTCGAACAAATTATTCTAAGGACCAAAAGGACAAATCAAGCCAAAATTCATTGGAGCTATTATCCCAAAGACCATGTTGTTGTAAGATATAAATGTTGAAGATAGAAGTCCCAATAACCAAAATCTTCAAGAGCCTTATGAAAGTGATAAGTGTCACCATCTTGGTGGGTTTCCTAATAATATAATAACATACAAGGGTCAAAAAATTCAAATAACCTCCTAATTAACATGAAGAGTACACGTGTTAAACTCTCTATAAGTTACCAAGCAATGCCATGGTCATGCAAACATCAAAATTAAGCTCAACCATTATACATTAGGGATTAAATTTGATGGTCACATGGACATCATTGATGATCACATGAAAATAAAATGATAGGCATATGGACATCAAATTTAAGCCATGGTAATTATGTATTGGGTCTTAAATTTGATTGTCATGCACCCATCAAAGACGTTCATGTGAATGTCAAATGACATGCATGTGAATGTTAAAATTAAGATCAATGATTGTCTATCAGGGCTTAAATTTGATGGTCACATGCCCATCAAATACATTGACATGGAAGTCAAATGATGAGCATGTTGATATCAAATTTAATCCATAATAGACATCTAGTGGTACTTTATCCATGACAAATGGGATCAACAATCCATGTTTGATCAAGTAAATCAAGATCAATGTTGTGAGTGTGAGATGACTTGTCAAAGATTTGGGTTCAATAAGGATTTGGGTTGAATAAGCAAGATATTGAATATATAATAATTATAAATCTCACATATTATTTAGGTTTTATTATCTCATGAGGTCTTAATGGAGATCTAAGGGCTTGTAATAAAAGACAATGCTAAATAGATGTCAAAAGCCTATAGATCTGTTGTGCGGCATGCTCATGTTCACCATGCATACAAGGATATATCATTAACACCTAATAATTTGGGTATTTCAATGATTTTTGATGTAGATGTGGAATCTTGTGAGCCCTCTAAGATGATCAAGTGTCATTTGACCATTTTAGAAAATTAGAGGTTTTGATGGTAGTTTGGACAAGTCTATAGTGAAATGCTCTATGGATGAACAAAAATTTCAACTGCATATAGAGATAAGAAATATTGAGGTTAGTTTGAAAAAAAATACTCATGATTAGAGTGACATGGTAATGCCACTTAGGCATGCATGACACATTTAAGGACACTATAAAATGCAGTTAGTGAAGCTTCTACCACTGACAACAACTTGCCAATTTACAATTTGCAAATTTATGAGAGTGGCCTGTATTTACACAAATAAGTCAAAAGTTGAAAGTAATGAATCTTTTCATAAAAATATATATGAGCAAATCCCTAAAATTCCAAATGTGAAAAATTAAAAGTTCAAAACTACAAAACATGAAAAACAAATTGGAGCCAAAAAGTAAAAACTTGAAAATAACCTATGTCTTTTACATTTTATCACATTTTGCTCATCCAAGCTCCTCCAATGGTAGATATATTATAGGTTTGAAATTTAAAGGTGGGTCACTCCAAATAAGATCATTCAAAGGGACATGGATCTGTAATACTTGTAGGACATCATTGCAAGAGAAGGTTGTTCCAGGGCATGCATAAAGGGAAGGGTAGTTGTCCAAGAGTCTTCACCTATGCAAGTAAGTGGTCTAATGCAACTTCAAGAAGTTACACAAATATAAATGGATTGTTTTCCCTCCACCATGAATATTATCTTTCTATCTTGTTTTAAAGCATTTCCATCAATGAAATTAAAGGTTTTTTCATAAATCCCTATCATTCCTTGTAGAGGTAGTTTCAACAATCATTTTCCTTGCAAATACATGAAGATTATAGGCATGGAAAAGGATTGGTTCCATCTAGGAGAATATTGGTGGGACTTATGAAATTTTAGACTTGAAATGGGTGAAAATATATAAACATATGGCTTATGCTCTATTTAGGGTGTTGATTGGCCATTGTGTTGGTCATTATGTTGGTTACTGTTGGTATTTTCTTCTCTCTAAGTATAGGCTATTATAAATTTTGGGATTATTATTGTGTGTATTTTGACTCTCTTGCTAAGGTGGTTATAGATGTATATCCATTAGCAAGCTCTGAGATCATCTCTATATGTTTCCCCTGCCCAACATGGAGTAAATCCACCATGCTTATCCCCATGGAAGAATTTTGAAACACTGGTCTATGTAAGATTTTATTTCAAGTTAATGGAAAATACTTTTGGTTATTTATTGTATCCTTTTAATAAAATAAAATAATGAGTTTTACAAGTTCTGATGATTAGATATTTGGGTTTGTGTTCATTACTGGTTGTCATTTTAAGCATGTACCTAAGTCAAATCCCTTTCTACAGTTATATTTAGAAATATGTTATTGAATACCTTTTAGGTGCACCCTAGGTTCATTAATTGAATAGTATAAAGTATTTGAGATTATAGTTTCAGTGTATATTTTAGAGTTTCAGGGAATATTTGGGCATTTTTATTATATTGGCACTAATTGATGAAAATTTCTCCTTGTGGTTTCCATGGCTTGAATTTTATTTTTCTTACATCTTTGCAATAAGTGGTGTCTTGTATGTTGAAAGAATCCATGTTGTTTGAAAAACTAATAACACACCACCACACCTTTCCTATTTATTATTATCAAACTATCCTACCCTATCTTACCATACAAATGATATAATTGTTGTTGCACATCATAAGTGTCATTTACCTCTAGATGCATAAAATCTTGCATATTTAGCATTTGTTTGTAGTTTGTGATTTAAATGGTCTAACACTATAGTTTTCCATTCATTCCATGATGTTTAAATTTCTTTATAATGAATATTATTATCACATTATCATCTATCTTTAGTAACTTGTATGTCATCTATTGCAGTTTTGCATTCCATGTGACAACCCTTCCTGGGTGAAGTGTGCATGTTTGGTTGTGCCTTGGTCATATTGATTGTTATTTGTATCAATAATCCCCATGGAGGTTGAATTACAAAATCACTCCATGTGATCAAGCTACCCCTTAGTTTCACTCACCTTGGTTCAAGTAGAGCTAGAAGTAGTAGGGAGCTAACCATACCATTTGTAGGTGCCTCTCAATAATTTTTTATATCTGATACAATCTTGATGCCAAACCCATCCCTAGCTATAATGACATAATATTGGGTTTTTTTATCATAGTGTGCAATTATATTCAAGTATGTAAGGTCAAGTGTATGAGGTGTACAACTAAGAACCAACACTTTTTTGGTATCATTATCAGGAATTAAATTGATGTCTTAGTCACTTGTGTTGCTAGGGACTCTTGTAGAGAGCTCCTATCATTTTAAAGTTCTCTACCTCTTTATGTTAGTTTAACTACATTTGTATTTTCAACATCACAACTCAATTATCATTGTTGTTAGGGATCTAATTAAATTCTTGGTCTCTTGTTATTTCTTGGGACTCTTGTAGAGAGTTGATTATAAGTTCAGGTTTGAAAAAAGTTCTCTCCACTATTTTATTGCAAGTAATCTTAGCTACATTTTTAGATAAAGTTCATTCATATTATCCCATAATTTTGAATGTTAGGGTTATTTGATCTTTATTTGTTATTTTGGCCTCCAACACCAAAACACTACACTAGGGACATGTTAAGATTTAAGAGATTTAATAATTTGACATCTATAGAATTTATTCCAAAGATCTATAAATTTGTCATGTTTTGAGGTGGTTTTCACTATTTGAACATGAATCTGAAAATTTTATTATCTTTGCCTTAACACATCATCACTAACTTTAGAAATATATGGTTTCAATATGTATCGATACAAGTTTGTAAATGGTTATATTCTATAAGTTTGCTTATAGTGGAAACTCCAAAACATCATATTGTTTCAAATAAATATTAGTGTTTGCTTTGAATATATTTATCTTTGGGAGTTATTTTACTTTCAAATATGAAAGTACTGAGGTCATCCTTTAAAGGTTATTACTAAAAAAGACTTGTCTCACCCCTAAGTGTTAATCAAAAAGGAAAGAGACAAATATGGAGGCTTGTTGAAGGATAAAGTGCATCTACAAAGGACTATCTGGGCTATCAAAATTTTGATAATACTAAAATTTTTTTTGAAATTTTTATTACTCAATATTTTCAAAGTTATTATGACTATTAAAAATCATACACTCCAATTTATTATCTAGTTCCTTCTGAAATAGCTAAATCTTCTCCTAAGTTTGATCCCCCATGTCCACCTCATTCATCCCATCACATCACTTTTCCATTTGTTAGTGAACCTCCCATTAAACCAATCATGATGCATAAGGACCAAAATTACAATGAACAAATGGAATTATGCATTCTCATAATTTTAGCTATCAATTTTGATGACATGAAAGGTTATCATAATCAAGTAAAAAATGAAGTAAGGAAATTCCTTCCAAATTTTAAAGGGAATAATGCAGTAAGTGGTGATTAGCACCTGAGGGATTTAGACAATATAATTGATGATTATGAGGTTGAGTATGAATATGTGTGCATTAAGTTGTTTTTGTATACACTAGAAGATTATGCACATGAGTGGTTCAACTTCTTTCCCCATGGATACATTGATTCATGGGAAGAGATGAATAATGATTTTAGAATTCATTATGGTGATAGAGTTGATCCCAAATTTATTTTGGATGAATTTGATAACATAAAAAATAATCCTAATAACTGCATGTAGGACTTCATTACATGGTTCAACAAAGCTATAATTTGGCTGCTTGAGAACATAAGGCATAGTAATACAATGTGATTGATAAAATACTATGATGCCTTTGACAAGAAGGTTCTAAACTACTTGAGGGATAAGGTTGGCATGAACCTACAGTTGAAATTCACTATGGCCATCAAAATCTAGAATAATGTAAAGGTTATGGGAAATCCCATGAACACATTGGTTGATGTAAAACTAGTCAATCTAGAAAAAACATACTCCACAAAGACAACCAAATTTTAGGAGATGGTTAAAAATTTGGCCTCCACTATCAAAGAGATGTCATACAAGTTGGCTAGACCTAAAAATTGGATCCCTCATGTGTCTATTAGTAAAGAGAGGGATCCAAATCCTAATCAAGAATAAAGGGGTCCTACTTTCCATAATCAAGATAATGATAGAAGGAAGAGGCATCCATGCGAAGAAAGAATAGATAGATATTAAAATAGAGGGGATGAAAAAGAAGTGCATGATCCATTACATGCCAAATTAAATGTTGTGAATTTTGATTTTGAAATTTATTGTTGTGACAAGTACTTCCTCCCACATTTCCCATGTGATATTTTTAAACTAATTGATGAAGATGTGAATGATCTTGATTCTACGTTTGATGATGGTGAGCTTATGATGTTCAATTATCAAGACTCCCCATATAAGTTTTCTACCTCCATTGAAATTATGAGGGATACTGCTTGTTGAGACCAACATACCCCCATTTTTTTGCTTTTACTCAAAGGAGACCCTTGTGAATATTTCAAAACATCTGTGTTTTGGATTGAATGTGAAATGGTTATTCTCTCTTGAAATTTAAAGGTAATTCCAAATAAAACATGAGCCTTAATTTATCTGGTTGTGATTATGTTTTATGGATTAATGTTGCTAATGATTGTCTTTGAGGTGATTAGTTGAAGGTTCTATAGAGAAAGATAAGGTTATTAGGTAGTAAACCCTAGGGGTTTGAATTCAAACGTCCATGGGAAAAGTTTAGTAAGAAGTTATATTTCATTCGGTTATAGAAAACCTAAGTTTAACTTTAAATTAAGCTTTGATTATGTTTTTTAACATGACTAAACATTAATATAAAACCAAGACTTGGACCTCTTATTTTCCCATTGAAAACTCAAGAGCCCTTTTGGACTAACTAGGTTTTTATTAAGGTTTAAATATCTTGGTGTTTACAAGCATGAACAAACTCTTAAAGGTTGAAACCTTAGACTAAACCTTTATACATATCGGGCCTTAACTTAAATATCATGCACTTTTCTAGATCTAACACCTCATGTTCAATCCAATATTTTGATCTAATAATGTGAACCAAATCTGACACTAAAATGGAGACCAATCACTATCAGGAACTCAAATTATGATTTGGTGGTCCTCGCTGCCATAGGGGATTCGAACCGATGACGTTAATCAACCCTAAATCCCCAAGAATTATTGAGAGCCCAACACATATCACTCAGTCATTAGATTGAATCAATTCCATTATCTTAAATTTGGCAAGCTTTCTCCAATCATTTTACATCCATGAGGATGTAGTTGATGTTATCAAGCCTACCAAATTTAACCTAGATAACTTTTCAAATCCTAAGTAAAGGGGGCATATCTAAAGATGCTTTCAAAGAAATTCCTAACATTTTTACTTAGAAATATATATCATAAAATGAATTAATCTATGTTAATTTGTGTTTCTTAACATGAAAGTACCTTAGGAACATCATTTTAAGTCTAATTTTATATAGTAATAAGACTAATTAAAAAGTGTGCATCTTTTAAGATCCAATGGTGATTGCTCACCTGTTGGATTTGATTTGATAGTACATTGAACTAGAAGACTTTTCAAAGTCTTCACAAACTCAACATGTGGCCTACCCATGGCCAGGGTAACTGATAAATGTACACAAAGCCTTGCGAGGAGGACATGTGTAGCTTTCCATTCAAAGGACAAAAATTAGATGGGACCCACTTAATAAAGATGCTCAATTAAATGACATGGACCTTGTAAAAATTAATGGTGATCTCTCACCCACTATATTTGATCCAATGGTGAGATGAGCCTAAATACTTTTTAAAGGCCCCACAAACTTAACATGTGGTTAATGCATGGCCAGGATAGCAGCTGGTAAGAATAAACAACATGGGTAAGATTTATTGAGGAGCCAAGTGGCATAACCATGAACTTAAAGATCAAGGGACAAATAAGTACACAAGAACTTAGATTTGGATTATTAGATTCAAATAAATAAATATTTTGAAAGCTAACATCTATTATTCAACTAACATTTATCTAAATTATCATGAAAGGCATAGAGCCATACCAAATAGGCTCCACGTAAGCATGAAGAGTCAAAATCAAAGATCTCCTAAGCTCAAAAGTGCGTATTACATGAGAATAAGGTCCCATAAAATATAAGGCATGTATAATATTTATAAATTAGATATTTCCACCATTAAATCTCAAAAACCTTAAGCCCTCTATAAAGAAGACCTGAGTTAGCTCAATTGGTCACAAAGGAATCAGAATAACACAAATAAACCTTAAATCAAGTGCCCTATTAAAACCTTTGGTGACCTTGAAAATATAATTCATTGTCATCAATGGTAGTGGGAAGGCAATAGATGAAGATGAAAGTAGAACTTTACCTAACTTTAGATAGTGAGGGGAGGATCTTTGAAGACATAGAGTTGGACCCCTAACAACCCTAAATGTGCATGGAATAAATAACTGGTTTGAGTTATTCTTCCTTATGGAGGAATTGTAACCAATTTTCTTAGGAGGAAAAGAGGAATGCCACTATGCACTAGAGATACAATGACCTAGTCTCAATTCAACTGGTAGGCCTCCACCATGTTGTATCCAAATCAGAGGTAATGCATTCTATTGACCTCCTTGCTCCCATTTTCATTGATTGTAGAATAGATTAGGAATGGATCATTAAAGAGGGAATCACTAAGAATGTTTCATGCATCACGCCTATGGCCTTCTAAACTTATTACAAGATCCCCTTTCCTCATATTGATCTTTAATCCTTGAGAGAGTGGAAAAATACCCAAGTCCTATATTTAGTTATCACATCTTGGTTAATCCAAGGCTTCCATGTTTTTAGGACCCTTGATGGTGGGATTCTTATTTTCCAATTTAGGGAGGGTGTTAGGATATCTGTGAACTTACTGAACCGAGCCTTTTGTGCCCCTTCTGCTACTTATGTAAGTAAAGTCTGGGTATCTTACATCCATTACATGTTGGAGTTGAACTTAACCCCTCACATTAAAGACCTAATAATCATTTTCTTGGTCAAACTATTCACAACCATCAAGAGAAGGACCCCTAGACAATTTAATCTGATGTCCTATTTCTTGGATTCATTTTTAGCCTCTATATATTTCCCTGGCATCTGAAATTGGTCCCTTGATTATAGGACCACAATATCTCACCACTACTCTAAATTAAATATATTCAAATACAGGAACCACATATAATTTATCTATGATGGTGTTTTCCTATCTATCTATGAGGCAATCACCAATTTCCTTATGCCAAGACTCCACCCTCAAATCAAAATACAAGTAGAATCCATTGGGGATGTATGGTTCTATTCAAATTGCACTGTAATAAGAATAGATTGAATCATGATTCAACCCTATCGATTGCCCATTCATGTCCCTAGGAAGATTACAAATTAAGAGATTACCTATCAAGTTATCCAAGGTGTGGATGGGATATGCAAGAAAAATAATAAGGCTCGGTCCACCCCTTTCCACTGGACATTGGTAAGATTGTGATAAAGGATTAGAAATAACTGGAAATTATGGTGATCCACAAAAATTATTTTGATTTATAGCTCGATGACCTTAATATGTGAGACCCCAATAATAGAGTGACCAACCACATCCAAGATAAAAAGGTCCCAAAGAATGAATTTAAACATCAACTAGGCATGGGACATGATATTTATACAAGTGAAAAGAACTTTAGAGAGGTCCTATCTAGGATAAAGGCTGCAATATCCATTTGGAGCATAGGTTGGTAAGAGATAATAAGCCCTTAGTAGAGAGATGGTAATTGCATCCCTTGCATTATCACTTGTCACTAGGACCATCTAGGATTGATCATCAGGAGCCACATGTTGGAGGACAATCATCTGAGCCATAATGAGTAGAATTGCCAAAGCCACCCCAGGTTAGGAAACCTAAAAATATAAAAGGAAAAGGTAAAGTTGTGCCTCGGGAGTTAAAGATAAAGCATATACCTTATAAAGGTCCTCAACACCACACATCCCCATAGAGGCCTCCTTACCTAGTGAAAATCATTAGCATGATTGCCCTGGAGGCAAGAGAAATAGTGGAGAGTTCCCTTATTGACATTAAAATTACCTACGGTTTTGATAAGGAAGAGGATCCCTCTGATGTAACAAGAAAGGATTTGATCCCACTGGATGGTGTAAAGAGATAATTAGAATTAGCCTTGGTGCCCTTGGAACCTAAAAGTAATCTTAGGTTAACCTTCACTCACCCTACTAGTGATGTTAACATCTTCAGTGATGAGAACCTTATTTATGGACTAGCCATTCCTAACTAGTCTATTTATGGGAAATTACAAAAAATCCCATCTCTCTCTCCATCATGGGCCTTAACCTGAGTTGGCATAGATGTGTAGGATAGTGTCAAGCCATGGATATAAGACTTTGTAAATATACAAGCAAAGAGAAGGATCCAAATCCTTTATGAAAAAGAAATCCAAAGGATTAACACCCTAATGGCCTCTGAAAGTTCAAATGTAGAAGTTCTAGGGTATCTATAATTTGAGTCTGACACAACAATACATTTTAATCCTAACACATCATGTTTTGAGAGAACAGAGACAAATAAACCCACCATTGGAAGTGAGGAATTCATTTTTCCAAAGGTGGAATCTTTTATGGGCTTAAATCCTATTCAAGGATAGGCAACAAGAGAACATCCCATCCATCAAGATGATGTAGCTAGTTTGGTGTTAGCATAATTAGTAATGACTATGGCTGGAATCTAAGGAATGTAACAAAGGATCCTCAACTTGGAGAAATATAAGCAAGATTTGGTGGCTCAAGTCCTACTCTAAATTATTGAGGACATATTACAAGTGTTGAATAAATCTTTATTGGATACATTTGAGAATTTAAAGAATATTAGGCTTAGATTAAGTGATTTAAACCATCAAGCTGAGATGGAATAAGCTTTCATCACCCAATGGTAGGATTATCAAGATCATATGATACAAATCATCAAGGTGCAAAGGAAAAATTAGACCCTAGACTTCAAGATCATCAAGCTTAGACATTTAGATATCATAATGGTAGTTTTGATGGATAATCAAGAAGATTTGATCACCTAGTGTAGTAATGTCGACAACTTCATCAAGAAAGACAAGGACCTGGTAACCAAAATGGAGAATCTTTTGGGGATCCTATTGGAAAACCCTTCTCAAAACACTACTATGGACCTAATCAATGATGGAAAATTCAAGCAAAGAGTTGGTTTCCACATACAAGGCATTAATAACAATCAAGGCCATTCTGACAAGAAAAATTAGAAGATCCTTGACACCATCTTTACTTTAGGTAAATAGATCATGGAATCATAATATATCAAGGAACTCATGGCTAAGGCTAACAAGGAATTTGACACATTAGAAAATCAAGAGGAGGATTGTCTAATGAAGGCTACAGTGGATTTTGAGATAATCAAAGATCAATACACCAGGGTGAAAGACTTCCTCAAACATGGATAATAGAGGGCCCTACTACCAATATAATTTGTAAATGAATATCCCTTTGTAACAAATATATGCTAGCCTATTAGCATATATGGTTTCCTTTTGTCAATTTTTATGTAGCAGGTGATATACATTATAATATTTGTATTAAGGATAACTATCCTTATCTTACATGTGGATATTTTGAGAAGGTTAATCGATTAACGCCTATGTTTCCTATAAATAGGTAGGGGATTATGATTTTGTAAAGAGACACATTTAGATAAATTTTATACCAGGAGCATTAAAGATAACTAAGGAATTCTAAAAAGATTGTTGATAGTTTGTTAAATGCCAATGCTATCTCTCAATTTCATGTTGTCATCTTAAGTTTTAAGAATTCTTCATACTTTGAGTCACATTCTCTATCATAGGGTTGCTGATTTATGCTAATTATAGATTAAATATAAATATCTCAAGTATACTGCATTTTATTTTGCTCTGCATTTAGATGTGCTTAGGCTATTCAGACCATGGTAGTAAAAATTTATAGTAAAATTGGTTCTTACTTATGATTTTTTATATTTCCTCTAAATTTTCCTTGATTTGTGATGTAATATAAGTTCATGTTATTTTATAACATAAATTAGCTCATGTGTACTCAAAGTAATTAGAATTATGTCAAAATATTTGAGATGAGAATTTTCAATCACATTTATTTTCTACCTTACCCTTCCCTTTTCTTATTTTTTATCAAGACTCACTTTAGTTTAAAGATCATTGATAATAATCATTTAGATTAGTCTAGAAATCATCATATTACTTTGCCCACTAATGGTAAATACCTCAAGCATTTATTTGTTGCTACCCCACCAGGGGTCTTATGGAATAAATATGTAAGATTGTTAAGGTTAGAGTAGGTAGGATAGTTAGTTAGTTAGGATTTTGTTTTCTTCTTGGGATTTTATATATTTGTTTGAGTGTGCTTTTATATTTCTTATTGTTTTTTTGTTTGTGTTTAATATTTTCTGATTTGTGGTGTTCTTTGGTTATAGTAAAGTCTTGTAGATTATCTTTGTTTAGAATTTCTCAAAAGGTGTGAGTATGAGCCTTACAAAAGTGAACATGAGGTGGTGATAAAGCATCATGATGTAACTAAAAGCACTGGCACAAATAGGTATAAGAGCTAATTGTCCCATAGAGATTCAAACCTTATTTTGAATCAAATTTTGGTTTTAAGAAGAATCATATGTGTATAATGTGAATTAAATTTATTAATTCAAATTCATGCTTACACTTAAAAAAAATACTTGTCTGGGACTAAAGTTTCAACTAAAGGAGAGTATCGTAAGGCCAGGAAATTTGACCAAATCCTTAAAAATAGTTAGCCCGGTTCCTAACCTTTGTTAAAAACCAAAAAAGAGAGAAAGACTTAATGTTGAATCAAAACATGCAAGGTCAGAGGTGACTCAAGAAATCTCCACTAGGGCTATGGATTCCTAATTGGCAGTAGAGAAAGGCTATGAGTGGAGCCAAAGGTATCTCTATTGAGGCTATATATGCCTAGTTAGTAGTAGAGAAATGCCCAATCCTCCCCTAAATTAATAGAAATTGTTCCTAAGATAATATTAAAATATGCTTAAAGTCAAATGCAATGTCAAAAATGATATGAACCTAGACATTTTTTCTTGAAGTCTCAGGACAAATAGTAAGTGGAATCAAAGGACATACTACATGTTTTTGTTTTAATATCCAAGTTGAAATTATACACATAAGAGGCTTATTTTAAATTTTAATTGACTTAAGATATGGTATTTGTCAAAATGGGATAACAAACATATGTACAAGTCTAAACCAAAGCCCTAGGTTCCAACATATTTCTATGTTCCCCCTGTGAGTCACAATTTTTTGAGACCAACATACCCTAATTTTTTGGTTTTGATGAAAGCAGACCCTTTTGAATATTTCAAAACATTTTTGTTATGGATTGAATGTGAAAGGGTTATGCTCTCTTGAAATTTAAAGGCAATTAAATTAAAAAAAACATGAGCCTTAGTGTATCTAGTTGTGATTACGATTTATGAATGAATTTTGCTAATGATTGTCTTTATAGTGATTAGTTACAGGTTCTATGGAGGAAGATAGGGTTTTTAAGCAATACACACTAGGGGTTTGAATTCAAACATCCATGAGAAAAGTTTAGTGAGAAATTATATTTCATTTTGGTTATAGAAACCCTAAGTAAAACTTTATATTAAGCTTTGATTATATTTTTTAACATGACCAAACATTAATATAAAATCAAGACTTAGACCTCTTTTTTTCCCCCTTAAAACCTAAGATCCCATTTGGATTAACTAGGTTTTTATTAAGTTTTAAATTTCTTGGCATTTTTAAGCATGAACAAACTTTTAAAGGTTTAAACCTTAGTCTAAACCTTTATACATATCAGCCCTTAACTTAAATTTCATGCACTTTTGTAGATCCAATACCTCACGTTCTATCAGAGTTTTTGATCCAATAGTGTGAACCAAAGATGACTTTGAAAGGGAGACCAATCACTATCAAGTAATCAGATTATGATTCGATGGTCCTCACTACCTGAGGGTATTAAATGTGATAGTGTTCATTGACCCCAAAGCCCCAATAATTCTTGAGAGAATGATGCATGTCACTTAGTCATTAGACTAAAGTAATTCCATTGTCTTAAATTTTAAATATCTCTCCCATCATTTTATGTCCATGACTATGTATTTGATGTTATCAAGATTACCAAATTTAACCTAGACAACTTTTTAAAGCCAAAGCAAAGGGGGCTTTTCTAAAGACCCTTTGAAATGAATTCCTAGTATTTTTACATAGAAATACTTTTCATAAAAGGCCTTAACCTAAGTTAATTTTTATTTATTAACATAAAATGACATTAGGAACATCATTTCAAGTCTAATTTTATATATTCATAAGACTAATTAAAAGGTCTGCATCTTACAAGATAAAATGGTGATCGCTCACCTACTCTATTTGATCCAATGGTACATCAAACCCAAAGAATTTTTAAAGGCTTCATGAACTCGATACATGAGCTACCCATATCTAGGATAACTAATAGAGGTACATAGAGCCTCATGAGGCAGATGCATGGTGGCTTGTTATTTGAAGGACAAAAATCATATAAGACCCACTTAATAAAGATGATCAATTCAATGACATAGACCTTGTAAAAATAAATGGAAATCACTCACCCACTAGATTTGATCCAATGGTGTGATGATCCCAAAGACTTTTCAAAGGCCCCATGAACTTGACACATGGCTAATGCATGGCCAGGATAACAACTGGAAAGAATAAGCAACATGGGAAAGATTTGTTGAGGTGCCAAGTGGTGTACCTATGAACATAAAGATCAAGGGACCAATAAGAACACATGAACTTGGATTTGGATTATCATAGTGAAATAAATAAATATTTTTAAAGACAATAGCTAGTCTCTAATTAGCATTTATGAAAATTGCCATGAAAGGCACAGAGCCACCCCACATAGGCTCTACATAAGCATGGAGAGTCAAAATCAAAGATATTCTAAGCTCGAAAGTGCAGAGGGTATGAGAATAAGGTCCAATCAAATATAAGGCATGTATAATATTAAGAAACTATATATTTTCACCATTAAATCTTAAAAATTTAAGCCCTCTATAAAGAAGACTTGATTCACCTCAATTGGTCACAAAGCAATTAGAATAGTGTAACTAAACCTTAAAGTAATTGCCCTATTAAAAACTTAATTTACCTTAAAAATATAATTTATTTTCATCAATGGTGGTAGGTAGGCAACATATGAAGATGGAAGTATAAATTTACCTAACTTCAAACAGTGGGTGGAGGATCTTCAAGGACACAAAGCTGGACCTGACAGCACTTAACATTCATGGAATTAAGAAATGGTATAAGTTATTCTTCCTTGTGGAGTAATTCAAACAAATTTTATAGGAGGAAAATATGAATGATTTTGTGCACTAGAGATACAATGACCTAGTCTCAATTCAGCTAGTAGGCCTCCACCATGCTGCATCCAAACTAGAGGTAATACATTGTATCAACCTCCTTGTTTCTATTTTCATTTATTATATAATAGATGGGGAATGGATAATTTAAGAGGTAATCACTAAGAAGGTTTCATGCATCAACCCTATGGCCTTCAAAACTTATTAAAAGATCCCCTTGCCTCATATTGATATCCCATCCTTGAGAGAGTGGATAAAGACCCAAGACCTAGATTCAGTCCTCACACCTTGGTTAATCCAAGGCTTCCATGTTTTCATGTCCCTTGATGGTGAAATTCCTATTATATAATTCAAGTAGGGTGTTAATATATCTATGAATTTATTTAACATATCCATTGGTGCCCCTTCCACTACATATGTAAATAAAGTATGGGTATCTTATGTCCACTACATGTTGGAGCAGAACTTAACCCCTCCCATTAGAGACCCAATAAGCTTTTTCTTAGAAAAAAATTCATAGCCATCGAGAGAAGGACCTCCAAAAAATTTCATATGGTTTCATATCTCTTGGATTTAATGTTGGCCTCTTTAGATTTCCCTAGCATCCAAAATTGGTCCCCTGATGGTAGGACCACAATCTCTCACCACTAATCTAAATTACATATATTAAAATACAAAAACCACATGAAATTTATCTATGGTGGTGTTTTCATAGCTATCTATGATGCAATCACTAGTTTCCCTATGCCAATATTACACCGTTAAATCAAAAATCAAGTAGAAGCCATGGGGGAAGTATGGTTCTATTTAGATTATACTGTAATAAGAATAGAAGGAATCGTGATTCAACCCTATCGATTGCCCATTCATGTCCCTAGTAATATTTTAGAAAAAGATATTGCCTATACAATTATCCAAGGTGTGTATGGGATATGCAAGAAAAATAATAAGGCTCAAACACACCCATTTCCATTGGACATTGGTAGGATTGTGATTAAGGATTGGAAACAACTAGAAATTATGGTGATCTATAGAAATTCTTTTGATTTCTAGCTAAATGACCTTAAGATGTGGGACCCAAATAAAAAATTGTCCAATGATATTTGAGATAAAAATGTCCCAAATATTAAATACAAACATCAACTAGGAGTGGGAGATGTTATTTATACAAGGGGAAAGAACATTGAAGAGGTCTTATCTAGGATCAAAGGCTATAATATCCAAATGGACCAAGGCTAGTCAAAGACAATAGGCCCTTAGAAGAAAGATGGAAATTACATTCATTAAAGTATCACTTGTTTCTAGGAACATCTGGGACTGCTTATCAGGAACCACCTATTGGAGGACAATCTTCTGAGCCTTAACAAGTAGAATTGGCAAAGCCACTACAGGTTGGGCAACTTGAGGATATAAAAGGAAAAGGCAAAGTTGTGGCTAAGGAGATAAATATATAACATAGACATGAAAAAGGTCCTCAACCACACACATCCCCATATAGGCCTCCCTCCCTAGTGGAAATCATTATCATGATTGTCCTAGACATAAGAGAAATACTAGAGAGTGCCCTTGTTGACATTATAGTTGCTTATGATTCTAATAGGGAGGAGGATCCCTCTAATTCAATAAGAAAATATTTGATCCCACTAGATTGAGGAAAGAGACAAAAAGAATTGGCCTTGGTTCCATTGGCACCTAAAAATAAGCTTAGATTAACCTTCACTCATGCTATGAGTGAAGTTAACCTCTTGAGTGATGAGAACCCTATTTATGGACTAGTCATTCCTTACTAGTTTTTTAATGGGAAATTACAAAAATTCACATCTCTCTCAGTCATGGGTCTTAACCTGATTTGGCATAGATGTGCAAGATAGTGTCAAACCATAGATCTAGGATATTGTAAATAGACAAACAAAGAGAAGGATTCATGTCCTTCATGACAAATAAAGCCAGATGATTGACACCCTAGGGGCCTCTGGGAATTCAAATGTAGAATTTCTTGAGTAGCTATAATTCAAGGATTCTGACACAACAGTACATTATAATCCTAACACATCAATTGTTTAGAGAATAGTAGCAAAGAAATCCACTATTGGTATTAAGGCATTGACTTTTCAAATGGTGGAACCTTTTATTGGATTAACTCCTATTCAAGGACAGACAACAGGAGAACATCCCATCCATTAGGAAGATGTAGCTAGTTTGGTGTTATCAAAATCAACAATGAATATGGATAGAATCCAAGAAATGAAATAAAGTATCCTCAAATTTGAGAAAGAGAAGAAGGATTTGGAGGCTCAAGTCCTACTCTCAATTCTTTAGGACATATTACAAGTGCTAAATAAATATTTACTGGATACATTTGATAAGTTAAAGAACATCAGGCTTAGATTAAGTTCTTTAAACCATTAATTTGAGATGGCACAAGCCTTAATCACCCAATGGTAGCATTCTCAAGCTTAGATGATAGAACTCATCAAGGTGCATAGGAAAAATCAATCCCTAGACATCAATATCATCAATCTTAGACATTTAGATATCCTCATGGTAGTTTTGATGGATAAGAAGGAAGATTTGATCACTTGGTGTAGCAATGTCAAAAACTTCATCAACGAAAATAAGAACTTGGTAACTAGAATGGAGAAACCTTTGGGGAGCCTATTGCATAACCCTTCTCAAACCAATGATATGAACCTGATCATTTATGAATAATTCAAGTAGAGAGTTAGTGCCCACATATAGGACATTAAGGAATATAAAGGCCATTGTACAAGGGATAATCAGAAGATCCTTGACACCATCCTTACTTAAGGAAAATAGATCATAGAAGCACAATGTATCAAGGAACTCATGGCTAAGGCTGATAAGGAATTTGACATATTGGCAAATCAAGATGAAGATTGTCTAATGAAGCCTATAGTGGATTTTGTGCTAATCAAAGAGAAATACACCAAGGTGAAAGACTTCCTAAGACATGGATAATTGAGGGGCCCACTACCAATGTAATTTGTAAAATAATATCCCTTTGTAATAAATATATGTTAGCCTATTATCATATATGGTTTCCTTTTGTTAATTTCGACTTAATAAGTCATATACATTGTAATATTTGATTAAGGATAGTCTTCCTTATCTTGCATGTGGATATTTTGAGAAGGTTCACTAGTGAACCACCTATGTTTCTTATAAATAGATAGGGGGTTACCATTTTATAAAGAGAAAACTTTAGAGAAATTGTCTACCAAGAACATTTAATATAACTAAGGAATTTTGAAAAGATTTTCAATATTTTAATAATGTCAATGTTATCTCTAAATTCCATGTTGTCATCTGAAGTTTGAATCTTCATACTTTGAGTGATATTCTCTATCATAAAGATGTTTATTTGTGCTAATGATATATTAAATGTAAAGATCTCAAGTATAGTTCATATTATTTTGCTCTGTATTTGTATGTGCTTAGGTTATTCAGACCACAGTAGTAGACATTTAAAGTAAACTTGGTTCTTACTTATGTTTTTTATATTTCCTCTAAATTTGTCTTGATTTATGATGCAATATAAGTTCATGTTATTTTATTACATAAATTAGTTCATGTGTGCTCAAAGTAATTAGAATTTTTTCATAATATTTAAGATGAGAATTTTCAATCACATTTCCTCTCTACATTACCCTTCCCTATTCTTATTTTTTTATCAAGACTCACTTTAGTTTAAAGACCATTGTTAATACTCATTTAGATTAGTCTATAAATCATCAAATTAAAAAAGATCAAAAGATTCAAATCTGTGGCATCCAACAGCTAAAATAAATAAATATTTTGGACAGTTCCCTTATTCTACTTATATTCCATCACAAACATAACAAAATTATCACAAACTGCAACTCATGCCTTGGATTTTTCAAATCCTAAAATGATAAGTTTTCATCAAAACAAAAGAGCACCTATGGTAAATATAGAATAATCAACACTACTATAGATAGGTTTTGGAGTGTGGTCAAGAAGGTCCCAACATATGAATTTTTTTTATGATGATTGTATGACACAAGTATATGAGTTACCCAATCATGATGTAATTGAATATTTGAAGTGTACTCTAGCTGAAGTGTTATGCACAAATGTAGAATTTGAATGTTGTTAAAGAACCAACTATTCTTAATGATGGTTTTGAAAATAGAGGTGCTTTTTGGAGAATGTCATTCAGTGAAAATGGGGTTATCTTTGTTCCCCTAAAACTAAAAAAAATTAGACTTCTTTTAAGTAGTACTTTGAGTGCATGAATGGCATTACTAATACTCAATCACTCTATCTTGGTAGTTACCTAAATGTAGTTGAGAAATAAGTTGTTTTACAACTGATAAAAAATTACCAAGATCTTTTGGCATGGTCTTATCTAGATTCAAGAATATGAAAAGAGGATTTGTTTCAACTTGTCATCTTATCATAACCTAGTAATAGTACCTTCAGGCAAATGAAAAAATTGGTTTACTTCATCTTGGCCACCAAACTACTAAAAAAGTTAAAGAGATTAAGGAATGGGTAGAATTATAGAGCCACTAGTTAATGATGAATATCTAAAAAATTTCCTCAATTGAGCCTATAATTGCGTATATATTGTATAGTGTTTTATTTATTTATCCTTCTAATTCTTTGTTGCCCCTCTACTTTGGGCCTTATTTATATAGTTCCTTTCCATTATTTTTTATCATGTGTTTATTTTTAGATCCTCTTGATCTATTTCTGTCAATATACCTTGTTTTATGAAGCCATCATGAGTTTTGTTGATAAATTACAAAGTGTTGACTCTATGAACTAATGGATTAGCACCTGGTCTTACATTTTGGGGTTCTTTGCACACCCATAGGGGGTGTAAATCTTTGGGTGAGAGCCAGTGTTAGTTTTGAAAATTACATTGAAATAATTGAGCCCTTTTCAAGTAAGAATGCTTGATTTCTTAGCCCATGTCCCATTTTCAAGTCTTCAGTGGAGGTCAAGTTCATGTTAAATTTGCTGTGTTAATTTAATCTTTAATTAGTGTGAAATAACCCTATCTATTTTAGGAAAAATGTTGGCATTAATATTCCAAAGGATTTTTTCTCTTGGACATTTTGTGCATGAAAAAATTCTAAAGGGCCATATTATTTTAGGCATTTTATCTACATAAAAGGCCTGATGAAATTCTAAAATTTCAAAAAAATGTAATTTTCATATGTTTTGAGGAAATTATTTCAAACATTTTGTCCAAAACAATTGTCCTAAAAAAAAGGAATGAAAACATGAATATCACAGACAAAATGTCCAAAATATTTATTTCAAAGATCAAAAGGCTGAATTAAGTTAAAATGTAATCGAGTAATTATCCACAAGACTAGGTTGATGGAAGATAGAAATGCCAAAGATAGAAGTCCCGATGACCAAAAGCTCCAAGAGTGATAGTGTCACCATCTCGATGGTTTTTGTAATGGTCTAATGTCATGAAGGGATCAAAAAAATCATAAAAAATCTAGATGAACATGAAGAGGACATGTGTCCAACTCTTAGTAAATGACCAAGCACTATGATAGTCACATAGACATAAAAATTAAGCTCAACCTTTATACATTAGGGCTTAAATTTGATGGTTGCATAGATGTCATTAATAGTCATGTGAATGTCAAATGATAGATTTATGAACATCAAATTTAATCCATGATAACTATCTATTGGGGATTAAATTTGATGGTCACATGCCTATCAAAGATGTTTATGCAGACATCAAATGATGGGTGCATGAATGTAAAAATTAAGCTAAGTGATTATCTATTGGGCTTAAATTTGATGATCACATAACCATCAAATATTTTCATACAAATGTCAAATTATGGGCACACAAACATCAAATTTAACCCATAGTAGACATCTAGTGGCATTTTATCCATGGAAAATGGGATCAATGGTTTGTTTTTGTTTGTGCAAATGAAGATCGATGGTGTGAGTGAGAGCTGACTTGTGAAATATTTGGGCCAAATAATGATCTACTACTTTGTGGAGGGGTGTTAAAATAGGTGTATATTGACTATATAGAGTGTAGAATGCCCATTATTTCTTTAGGTATCATGATCTCAAGAGTTTTTTTATGGAGATATAATGGCTTGAAATAAAAGATAATGCTAAATGGACACCAAAATCTCATAGAGCTACCATGTGGTATGCTTGTGTTTATCATGCATATAAGGATCTTCATCAATACCTAAGAAGGTGGGAATTTAAATAAATTTTAAGGCATATGTGGTATCTTATGAACCTTATAAGCATGATCAAGTATCCTTTGACCACTTTGGAAGGTTAGATTTTGTGATGTTAGTTTGGATAAGTCTATAATGAAATGCTCCATGGATTAAAAAAATTTGAAATATATATGGAGACAACTAATGTTAAGGTCTATTTGAATAAAAATATTAGTGAGTAGAGTGACATGGTTATGCTGCATAGGCATGCATAACATAGTCAAGGACCCTGTGTAATGCAATTAGTGAAGTCTCCACCACTGATAACAGCTTGGCAATTTGTAACTTACAAATTTACAAGAGGGCCCTAAATTTACCCAAATAAGTAAAAATTGAAAGTAATGCATTTTTACATTAGAAGTATATTAGGGAAGCCCTAAAATTCCAAATGTGAAAAATTAAAAATTTAAAACATGAAAAAAAAGTTGGAGCCAAAACGTATAAAGTTGAAAATAACCTAAGTCTTTTGCATTTTCTCACATTTTTCTCATCCAAGCTCCTCCAATGAGAGAGACATTTTAGGTTTAGAAGTATAATGTGGGCCACTCAAAATAAGATAATTCAAGGGGCCATGGAACTATAATAATCCTAGGACATCATTATAAGATTAGGTTGTTCCATGATGTGCATAAAGGGAAGGACAATTGTGTAGGAGTTTCTAGCTTTGCAATCAAGTGGTCCATGGCATATTTTAGGGAGTTTAACATAAATACAAATGTTTTATTTTCCCTCCACAAATAATATTATACTTTCATCTCATTTTAAAGCATTTATGACCAAGAAATCATGGGGTTTAATGCAAATCCCCATCATTACTTGTAAAGGTAGTTGCAACATTAAAGTTACTTATAAATAAATGAAGATTTAAGGTGTGGAAAAGGATTTATTCTAGATAAGATCATATTGGTGGGGATTTGGAAATTAAAAATTTGAAACAGTTGAAAAATTTATAAATAGAAGGATTCTCCTCTATTAAGGGGTTTGGTTAGCCATTATGTTGGTTGTTGTTGGTCTTTGCTTCTCTCCAAGTATAGGTTCTTCTAAATTTGGGGATTATGGTAATGTGTGTATTTTGCCTCTATTAATAAGGTGGTTATATTTGTATATCCATTAGAAATATTTTAGAGCATCTCTATAGGTCTCCCCTACCCAACATTGAGCAAATCCACTATGCCTATCCCCATGGCAGCATTTTGAAACATTACTATATGTCAGATTTTCTTTCAAGTTAATGGAAAATAATTATGGTTATTTATTGTATCCTATTAATGAAATTAAATAATGTGTTTTACAAGTTATTATAATTAGATATTTGGGTCTGTGTTCATTACTAGTTGTCATTTTGAGCATGTATCTAGGTTATATATCCCTTTTTGTAGTTAAACATGGAAATATGCTTTTAATAACTTTTAAGGGCACCTTGGGTTCATGAATTTAGAAGGAGAAAGCATTCAAAATTCTATTTTTAGTGTATGTTCTAAGGTTTCAGGAATAATTTGGGCATTTGAATTCTATTGACAACAATAGATGAAAAGTTATCCTTGTAGTTTACATGCATTGCATTTTAGTTTTCCTACATATTTACAACAAGTGATGTCATGTATGTTCAAAGAATCCCTTATTTTTTAAAAACTACTGGCACACCACTCACCCTTCCTATTTATTTTATCAAACTATCTGACCCTATCTTACCCTCTAAATGGTACAATCTTTATTGCATATCATAAGTGTCATTTGAATATAACTGTAAAAAACCTTGCATACTTAGCATGTGTTCGTAGTTTGTGCTTTAAGTGACCCAACACTTCATTTTTCCATTCAACCCATGTTGTTAAAAATTCATTAGAATGAACATTGTAGTCACTTTATCATTTGTCTTTATTAACTTGTATGTGATCTAGTATATTTGTGCATTCTTTGTCACAACCCTTCCTAAGTGGAGTGTGCAAGTTTGGTTGTACCCTAGTCATATTCATTTTTCTTTGTGCCAATAATATGTATGGATGTAGAATTGTATAATCACTCCATGTGAGCAAGCTACTCCTTAGATCCTCTTACCCTTATTCAAGTAGAGTAAAAAATAGTAGGGAGTTGGCCATACCCTTTTTAGGTGCCTCTCATTCATCTTTATATTTGGTCTAGTCTTGATACCAAACCCATCCCTAGATATAATGACATATCATCAGGTTCCTCATCTTCGTTTGTCATTTTCTCTCAAGTGGGCAAGGCCAAGTGTATGAGGTGTATAACTGGGAACCAACAGTTATAACCATTCCCTTAAATGGTGATATGAATGGATTTTTCTAATGTTTAATTTGTTATTACTAATGGAAAGAGTGACATAGGTGGTGGAGAGCTTAGTACTATGTTTTTCTCACTATTATGTTTCTATTAACTTAGTATTCAATATAATGGTTTGTTATGGTCCTTTAAAACACTTATTGTGTTCATTTTTGTTGATAACTCATTCAAGTTCATAATAGAAGGATCATTAAAATCCGTTTACTATATTATTTACTTCTTTAATCAATTATAATTAATAATAGGTGGGGTAAAATTAGGATTTTTTTAATAGTGTTGAGCTAAATGTATTCCGTTTTTGCATAGGAATATGGACAACATATATGTGTTCCTTATAGATGTTATATATGAATCATTGGTCCAATATTTTCCATCTTACTATAGACTATTTAATGCCCTAAATGTTTCTCACATGTATAATACCCTTTAAATTCTATATAATGGTCTACTATTGTCCATATTGCTACATAAATTAAAGGAACTAATGAACCATCTATTGTTTGCATTAACATGTTATTAATAGATGTTAGCCCAACCATGAAATGTGAATGAACTAGATGCTTAAGGCCCTTTCATAAATTGGGATATTTAATATTGATAATGAATAATGATAATCCATTATATAGACTGATGGGTCATTGGTTCCTTTCTTTTAAGTTCCATGAATGCTTATTTTAGTGCTTATGTGAAGGGTATCCCTAAATGCTCAAGATAATACTTAGTATTGATAATTAAAAATAATAGACCATTATACAGAATGATGGTTTTAGTTTATTGGTTGCTTTTCTTTATATAACAAGATGAACACAGGGGTCATAATTCTAAACATTCAAATTCCTTTAATGTATAAATCTAGAATATAAATACATTGAGTTGATCTTCCTTTATGTATAGTATATTTGAGAATGATATATTGAATGTAAAGGGTATTATACAAAAATTTGATTGTTGAAGATTCAAGGAATCACAAATAATTATTTTACATTTGTATTTGAATGTTTGACATTTTGACCCCTTCTCTAATCACTAACCATGTATGTACACTCAAAATATGAAGCCTATTAGTTATCCTTAAATGGAAATTTTATTCAAACACTCCATTGATTTCATGCTTGACTAAACATGTATGTTTCCCTATGTACTAATCATCTATTTTAATACTTACTAACACACTATTGATTTTATACTTAACTATACTAGTATCATTCACTATTATAAATCCCTTTGTTCTTAGTGCCCTATTTTACGAGGTAGAGTATAGGAGTGTGAGGTTTTTTTGAAGTAGTAACTGATATTAAATGAATTATATGTTTAATTAATTCTATGAAGAACATCATAATTAGATAAATTATGCTTTGAATGAATGATTATGCCCTACATAATCATTCATTCTTTTATTAGGAAATAATACCATCAAAATAAAAGAAAATATTCCCTAACAAATCATTAATTCTTTTAAGTAATCAATAGTACAATTAATATAATATACCTCTATTATTTAGTAATAGTTGTCCTAATATGAAGCCTGGGCATGTATAATTATTTTTTATGGGCTTGAAAAATACTTATTGTGTTCATTTTTATTGATAGCTCAATCAAGTTAATAATAAAGATTGCTCATGGAAAACCATTGATTATATTGTTGACTAATTGAAGCCCTTACGGAATACCTATTTGGTAGTGATTTTAGTATCTTTCTAATGTTTAATTTAATATTAATAAGGATTATAATGAACATATGTGGTGTATAACATAGTATTATTTATCTCTCAATGTTATGTTTCTATTAAATTATTACCCATTACAAGTATTTCTTGTTGGCTTGTAAAACACTTATTTTGTTCATCTTTGTTCATAATTATATCAAGTTAATAATATAAGGATCATGAAAACACATTGAATTTTATCTAGTCATGGACACAAAGGGTGAGGAAAACTAAGTTAGTCAAGAGGTGTGGGAATTGAAAATACCGAAAACTAATGTTTACTTTTCCTTGATTATTAAAACCTCAAGATTACTTCAGTGGGGCCCAAAAACACCTTAAAAATCATAGTTAATGTCAAAAATCATGATTAATGCAAATAATAATGGCTAGGCCCAACAAATAGGGGTAAAGTGATAAAGAAAAGGATGTGACTAGTCGGGGATTAACATCCAACATGGAGGTCCATACAAAAAGCACCCATTGAATATATTGTTGATTTTTTGAAGCAATTAATGTTTTGGGGAAATAGTTGGAGTTTTGTGTGAATAGTGTTTATCTAGAATAAGATGGTATAGAGTTCAAATTATCTTATATATAGCATATAGACCAATGATTATTCATTCAATTTATATGCATTCACTAAATATATGTAGCATTGATATTTTATTGATGAACAAATGTATTTTATGATCTTTTACTTTATCATACTATAGGTATGTATTTTATGCATCTTGAAATATGAAATTGAATCTTTCATGTAGTTATTAAAGTTTTCATGCAGTTATTAGTGCTCCATTCAATTTTTCCTTCTATAGGATGACACCAATAAAAGTAGTAGAGATAGGATTCGAACTGATAAGAGTTGACAAAATAATTTTATACTATTTTTATATACTTACCACATATAAAGTGTACTAATGTTATACTAATTTTATATAATAATTTCTTACTCTACCTTAACAAGGTATACAATTAATACCATAATCATATTCACATAAAAACGTTTTCATTACAATGGAGAGTTCATCACAGTACCATGACTTTAGTTTGAAGTAGGAGGCTAGAGACTTTAATAAGGTATTCTTATAATTAGTTAAATAAAGATA